>VHKM01000593.1:0-199248 GCA_007210695.1 Neogobius melanostomus | reverse complement strand
AGCAATGGTGCGCCATTCGACTGGATGCGGACGCGAGAAGCGAATGCAGAACATTGCATAAATTGATAAATTGGTTAATTTGCATAATCTAATGTCATAAACTGTGCAATCTTAAAACTGTTAAAATGCAGAAAACTTGTAAAAGCTAAATTGGTAATTTGCATATCTAATTTGCATAAACCAGTAAAATGCATGAACGTTAAAGGCACAAACTGTTATTGCATTAAACTGGTTAATTGCAAAACAACAGTTAAATGCATTAATTGGTTAATTTGCAATTAAATTAATACTGCATAAACTGTTAAATTTCATAAATCTAAATGGCAATTAAATTTTATGTTGCATAACTGGTTAAAATGCGTACTGTTAAATTCCATAAAGTGTTAATTTGCATAAAATGTATATTGCATAACGTTTTAAATCATAAACGGTCAAGATTTGAATCGCCTAAATGCGAAATGTGAGAAGCTGCACCAATGGCGAACACATGGAGTGCCAGAAATCCTATTAAAAAAAATGCATTGCTGGATTCGCATACACACTTGAGCAGAGGCCCACATACCACCAATGCAAAAATTTCAAAGTCCCGTAGGAAAAAACTGGAAAACTGCAGAGCCCAAATTTTTTTCTACCAAAACCCACAAGTTGCGGAAAGCTGACAGGCAACAAATTGCGAAATTGCAGAATTGCGGGAAAAAAATCGGAAAGCATGAATTTGCGGGAGGCCCATTATTCGTCAATGGAAATGTCGGTATTCGTCCGATGCGGAAAAAACCGTAAATCGCAGAAGTCCGAAATAATGCAGGATCTCCTCAACTTCGGAACGTTTCTGGAGCATAACTTTGCGAATTGCACAAAGCGATGAAAGTGCTGAAGGTGCAGAAAATCAGGAAAAAAGATGAATAATAACTTAAGGAATGCACAGCAATGGCTGCCCATTGCGATTGACTGCGGAACTGCGGGAATCGAATGCAGAATGCATAAATTTGATCAATGGTAATTGCATAATCTAATGTTCATAAACTGCGTTAAAATGCAGAAGACTGTTAAATGCATAAAATTGGTTAATCTTGCCATAATCTATTTGCATTAACGGTAAAATGCATGAACATATTAAATTGCACCAAACTGTATGTTGCATAAACTGGTTAATTGCAAAAAAAGTAAAATGCATTAAATGGTTATTTGCATAATTATTAAACTGCATTAAACGTTTAAATTTCATAAATCCTAAATTGCATAAAATTGTTATGTTGCATAACTGGGTTTAAAATGCGTAAACTGGTTTTAAAATGCTGTAACTGGTTAAATTCTAAGTGGTTTAATTTGCATAATGTTATTGCATAAACTTTTTAAATCTCCTAAATGGTCAAACTGTGAATCGCCTTAAATGCTAAGATGCAGAAGCTGACAAAACGAAAACATGGAGAGCAGAATCCTATAAATACATGCTGGCATCGCCCGATACACACTAATGGAGCAGAACCCATACACACCAATGCAAAAATTCAATTCTGAGAAAAAAGTGGAAAACTGCAGAAGGCCAATTTTTTCTCAATCCCACAAGTTTCGGAAGCTAAACATGCCAATTCAGAAATGCAGAAATTTCGGGAAAAAATGCGGAAGCATAATTTGCGGGAGCCCATTTATGAAGTCTGGAAAAAATGGTGCGGTATTCGTCCGATGCGAAAACCGTAAATCCAGATCCGAAAAGTAATAGCAGGATTCTCCGTCAAAACATGCGGACGTTTGAATGCTAACTCCAGAATTCACAAAGCTGAAAGTGCTTGAAAGCTGCAGAAATCAGGAAAGATGAATAATATAATATTAAATAACATGCAACCAATTATTGACTGCGGAAGAATTCGCAGTCAATCAACTGAAATCAGCAATGACTGCCGCATTGCGATTACTGCGAACTGCGGTGAAGCGAATGCAGAAATTTGCTATTTGCATAAATTGTTAATTGCAATCTAAAGTGTTCATAACTGGTGAAATGCATAAACTGGTAAAATCTGCAGAAGAAAAACTGTAAATGCATAAATGGATTTGCATAATTCTTAGATTTGATAACGGTAAAGCATATGAACAGTTAAATCACAATTTTTGCATAAATGAGTTAAATGCAAAAAAACCGTTTCAAATGGCATTAATGGTTAATTTGCATAAAATTATAATAAACTGCTTAACGTTTAATTTCATAAATCCTAATGCATTTAAATTGTTATGTTGCATAAACTGGTAAAATGCGTAACTTGGTAAAATGCGGTAACTGGTTAAATTCATAAGTGGTTAATTTGCATAAATGTTTTATTGCATAAACTTAATCCATAACTGGTCAAACTGTTGAAAATCGCCTAAAGCTGAAATGCAGGAAGCTGCACAAATTTCTGAAACACATGGAAGCCAGAAATCCTATTGGCTGATTCGCATACACACTAAGAGCAGAGACCACATACAACCAATGCAAATTTCATCCTGTAGAAAAACTGAAACTGCAGAGGCCAATTTTTTCTCAAATCCACAAGTTGCGGAAGCTGAACATGCACAAGTTGCAGAAAAGCAGATAATTGCGGAAAAAAATGCGGAAAAGCATGAATTTGCGAGCCCATTATGCGTCAATGGGAAAATGTGCGGGTATTTCGTCCGATGCGAAAAACCGAAATCGCAGAGCCCAAAAGTAATAGCGGATTCTCCTCACATGCGGAACGTTTGGATTGCATAACTTGCAGAAATTGCACAAAGCATGAAAGTTGCTGAAAGCGCAGAAATCAGAAAAGATGGATAATATTAAAGAATTGAAACCAATGATTGATCGGAAGATTCCGCAGTCAATCAATAATAATAATATTAAATAAACATTGAAACCAATAAATGACTGCGGAAGATTCCGCAGTCAATCAACTAGAAATGCGCAATGGCCGCCATTGCGATTTGACTGCGGAACTGCGGGGAATCGAATGCAAATGGCAATAAATTGCAGAAATTGGTTAATTGCATAATCTAATGTTATAACGGAATTGAATTGCATTAAAGGGTTAAATGCAGAAAAAACTGTTAAAGTGCATTATAATTTTGTTATTTGCATTAATCTATTTGCAAAAACCGGAAAATGCATGAAAGTTTAATTGCACAAATGTTATGTTGCATAAACTGGTAAATTGCAAAAAAAACGTCTTTTAAAATGCATTAATTGGAAGTTGATTAAATTATATAAACTGCAATAACTGATTAAATTTCATTAATCGCTAAATGGCATGAAATTGTGTATGTTGCATAAACTGGTTAAAATGCTTAACTGTTTAAATGGAAACTGGTAAATTCATTAAATTGGTAATTTGCATAAATTGTTTATATTGCAAACTTTTTAATTCATAAACTGGTCACTGTTGAATCGTCTAAATGCTGACATGAGAAGCTGCACAAATGGCTGAACACCATGTGAGAAGCCAAAATCCCTTGCTGGATTCGCCATACACACTAATGGCAGGAGACACATACACACAATGCAAAATTTCATTCCTGTGAAAAAACTGGAAAACTGCCCGGAAGGCCATTTTTCCAAATCCCACAAGTTGCGGAAGCTGAACATGCACAGTCGAATGCAGGAAATTGCGGAAAAAAAAATGCGGAAAAGCATGATTTGCGGGAGCCCCATATGCGTCAATGGGAAAAATGTGCGGATTTTCCGATTGCGAAAAAACCGTAAAATCGCAGAAGAAGTCCCAAAATTAATAAGCAGTTCTCCTCAACATGCGAACGTTTTAGCATAAACTTGCAGAATTCCAGCATGAAAGTGCTGAAAGCTGCAGAAATAGGAAAAAGATGGAATTAATATAAAGAACATAAAACCATGATTGACCGGAAGATTCCGCAGTCAATCAACTAGAAATGCTGCAATGGCTACGCCATTGCGATGACTGCGGAACGCGGAATCGATGAGAAATGCAATAAATTTGCATAATTGGTTAATTTGCATAATCTAAGTCATAAACTTGTGAATAGCATTAAACTGTAAAATTGCAGAAAACTGTCAAATGCATAAATTGGTTGATAATCTAATTTGGCATTAAACCGGTAAAATGCATCATGAACAGTTTAAATTGCACAAACTGTTATGTTGCATAAATGGTAAATGTGCAAAAAAAAAAATGGAAAATGCTGAATTGGTTAATTTGCATAAAATTAAAAATGCTTACTGTTTTATTTCAATAAATCCTAAATGGCATAATTGTTATGTTGGTCCATAAACTGGTTAAATGCTAAAATGTTTAAATGCGTAAATGGTTAAATTCCAAAGTGTTTAATTTGCTAAATTGTTTATATGTGCATAACTTTTTAAATTCCATAAACTGGTCAAAACTGTTGAAATCGTCTAAAGCTGAATTAGCAAGAGCTCACAAATGGCTGAAACAATGAGAGCCAGAAATCCTATTAAATCATTGCTGGATTCGCCTACACACGTAATGGGCAGAGACCACATAACACCATGCAAAAATTTCACTCCTGTAGAAAAAAAACTGGAAAACTGAGAGGCCAATTTTTTTTCAAATCCACAAGTTGCGAAGTGAACATGCACATTGCAGAATTGAGAAATTGCGAAAAAAATGCGGAAAGCATAATTTGCGGGAGCGCCCATTATGCGCAATGGAAAATGTGCATTTCGTCCAATTCGAAAAACCGGTAAATGCAGAAAGTCCAAAGTATAGCAGGATTCTCCTCACATGCGGACGTTTTGATGGCATAACTTGCAATTGCACCAAGCATGAAAGTGCTGAAAGCTGCGAAATCAGGGAAAAAGATGAATAATATAAAAGAACATGAAAACAATGGATTGACTGCGAAGAATTCCGAGTCAATCAACTAGAAATGCAGCAATGGCGCCCATGCGATTGACTCGAACTGCGGAATCGAATGCAGAAATTGCATTTAAATTTGCTAATTGGTTAATTTGCTTAAATCTAGTTCATTAAATGGTGAAATTGCATTAAAACTGGTAAAATTGCAGAAAAAACTGTTAATGAATTAAATGGTTAATTTGCCATAATCTATTGCAAACCGGTAAAATCATGAACAGTTTAAATTGCACAACTGTATGTTCATAAACTGGTTAAATTGCAAAAAAAAACGTAAAATGCATTAATTGGGTTAATTTGCATAATTATTAAACTGCGATTAACTGTTTAAGTTTCATAAATCCTAAATGGCATTAAATGTTATGTGCATAAATGGTTAAATGCGTAGAAACGGTTAAAAATGCGTAAAACTGGTTAAATTCAAAGTGGTTAATTTGCATAATTGTTTAATTGCATAAACTTTAAATTCCTTAAACTGGTTTCCAAAACTGTTGAAATCGGCCTAAATCTGAAGATGCAGAAAGCGCACAATGGCTGAAAACATTGGAAGCAGAATCCTATTGCTGGATTCCCTACACACTAATGGAGCAGAGACCACATACACACCAATGCAAAAAATTTCAAATTCCTGTAGAAAAAAAAATGAACTGCAGAAGGCCAATTTTTCTCAATCCCACAAGTTGCGGGAAGGGAACTGCACAAGTTGCAGAAATTGCGGAAATTGCGGAAAATGCGTAAAAGCAGAATTTGCCGGGAGCCCCATTATGCGTTCAAGAGAGAAAAATGTGCGGTATTTCGTGCCGATTGCAGGAAAACCGTTAAATCGCAGAAGTCCAAAAGTAATAGCAGGATTCTCCTCAACATCGGAACGTTTGGATGCATAACTTGCAGAATTGCACAAAGCATGAAAGTGCTGAAGCTGGCAGAAAAAAATAGGAAAGATGGAATAATTTAAAGAACATGAAAACCAATGATTGATCGGAGGATTCCGCAGTCATCAACTAGGAAATGTTCATCTGAAGCCATTGCGATGATATGCGAATATTCAATGCAGAATTATCGAAAAATCCTTGAAATCCTGAAATGCTTGTGAACGGCTTGAAAATACTTGAAAATCATTGAAATTCCCGATGCCTTTGAATCTACTGATATCCTTGAATTCCTGAAAACTCAAAACTCTAAATCCTTAAACAGTTTAACTTTAAACTCCTAAATCCTTCAAACTTTGTAAACCTTTAAAACTCCTAAATCCTTGAACTGTTGAAACCTTTAACACCTGAAATGCTTAAACTGTTGAAAACTTTGAAACTCCTGAAATCCTTTGAAACTCCTAAATTCTGAACTGACGGAATACCTTGAAACTCCTGAAATTTATTTAAAGTGTCCTTGAAACTGTTTAAATGCCCAAACCGCTGAAATAATTATTTCCAGAACGTATGGCAACTGGTCTGGACTTTAGCCTGGCTTCATGTGGTTCGCCTCGATCTGATTTTGGTTCCGGTAACTATGGCAACGTAGCTGGACTCGCCTGGCTTCGTGGTCGCCTCGATTTGATTTGGTTCCGGTTACTAATGGGAGGCCTGGTGGACTGTAGCCCACTTCTATGGTTTGGCCTGATCTGCTTTTGGTCTGGTAAACTAATGCATTGGTCTGGTCTTGGTTTGGCTCTTGGTACTTGATCTGG
Source organism: Neogobius melanostomus (assembly GCA_007210695.1). Classification (NCBI taxonomy): domain Eukaryota; kingdom Metazoa; phylum Chordata; class Actinopteri; order Gobiiformes; family Gobiidae; genus Neogobius; species Neogobius melanostomus. The sequence continues at coordinate 192,708 of VHKM01000593.1, read as the reverse complement.
GTTCGGGTCTTGTCTGGAACTTGGATCGGGTCTTGGGTCTGGGTTCGGGTCTTGGTCTGACTTGGCCAACCTTTTTGTCCGCCTTGATCTGATTTTGGTCCGTAACTATAGTAACCTGGTCTTGATTGGTTCTGGTCCTGGTTGAGACGTGTTCTGGTGTTGGCCTGGGTCTTAGTTTGGGTTTGGTCCAGGTCTGACTCTGTGAGACTTGGTTCGTGTCTTGTTTGGCTTTTTGCTCGCCTTGATATTTTTGGTTCTGGGTAACTATGGCAACTGTTCTGGGTCTCGGTTTGGGTCTTGGGAGGGTCTTGTCTTGTCTGGGTCTTGTTTGGGGTCTTGGTTTGGGTCTGGGTTCGTTTGGTTTGGTTCGGTCTTAGTCTCGGTCTTGTTCGGTCTGGTTCTGGTTCTGGAATCTTGGTTCTGGTCTAGGTCTGGTGGGTCTCTGTCAGGGTCTTGGTCTGGTCTTGGTTGTCTCGGGTCAGGGTCTTGTCTGGTCTTATTTGTCTTGTCTCGGTCGGGTCTGGTTCGGGTCTTGGTTCTGGGTCTTGGTCGGATCTGGGTCTGGTTTTGTCGGGTCTTGGTTCGGATCGGTTGGTCTGGGTCTTTGGTACGGGCTTGGTTCGGATCTTGGTCTGGGCCCCGGTTGGGCTGGTTCGGGTCTTGGTCCGGCGTTCTCGGTCTGGGTTCGGGTTTCGTCTTGGTTGTCCTGGTCTGCGTCTTTGTTTCCTGTCTTTGAAACTGCTGAAATCCTTGAAATGTCCTTGGAAAGGTTGAAATCCCCTTTAGTTGTGTATTTATAGTTCTTTTATTGTGAAATCCCCAATTTAGTTGTATTATAGTGCTTTTTTGTGAAAACCCCTATTAAGTTGTATTATATGCTTTTATTGGAAATCCCTATTTAGTTGTATTAGTAGTGCTTTATTGTGAAAATCCCTATTTGTTGTATTATAGTGCTTTATTGTGAAAAATCCCATTTAGTTGTTATTATAGATTATTGAAAATCCCCATTTGTTGTATATAATGCTTATTGTTGAAAATCCCATTTAGATGATTATAGTGCTTTTATTGGTTAAAATCCCCATTTAGTTTATTATAGGTATCTTATATTGTGAAAATCCCTATGAGTGTATTATACTGCTTTACGTGTTAAAAAGCCCTATAGTGCATTTACGCTTTACTTGAAAAAATCCCTATTAAGTTGCATTATACTGTCGTTACTGTAAATCCTTAAGTGCATTATACTGCTTTACCATGTAAAAATCCCTATTAAGTTGCATATCTGTTACATGTAAAACTCTATTAAGTTGCATATAACTGCTTTACTTGTAAAATCCCTATTAAGTTGCATATCTGCTTTACTTGTAAAATCCCTATTAAGTATGATTATAGTGCTTTTATCTTTGGAAATCCCAATTTAGTTATTAGTGCTTTTATTGTGAAATTTCCCCATTTATTGTAATGTGCTTTTATGTGAAATCCCTATTAAGTGATTTATAGTGCTTTTTTGTGAAATCCCTATTTAGTGAATACTGCTTTTATTGTAAAATCCAATTTAGTTGTATTTATAGTGCTTTATTGTTGGAAAATCCCATTTATTTATTATAGTGCTTATTATATTAAAAATCTATTAGTTGCATAATACTTTTTACATGCAATCCCAATAAGTTGCATTAATGTGTTGCAAATTGCAAAAAAATCCCTATTTTGTTGCAGAAACTGTTGTTCTTGGTGCGGTCTTTGGTTGGTCTTGGTCGGTCGTGGTCTTGGTCTTGGTTTGGCTTGATTCGGGTCTTAGTCTGGTCTTTGATCGGGTCTGGTTGTTTTGGTCTTGTCTTTGTTCGGGTCGTGGTCTGTGTCTGTTTGCGTCTTGGTTCGGGTCTTCGGTTGGTCTGCTTGGTTTGTTTGGTCTCAGTTCGGGTCTTATCAGTCTGTCTGGTCTTGGTTTGGTCTTTCAGTCTGGTTTGTCGGGTTTGGTTGGTCTTGGTTCAGGTCTTGGTTGGGGTCTTGTTCTGGTCAGGGTTTGGGTTCTTGGTTCGGGTATGGTCTGAGTCTTGGGTCTGGTCTTGTTTGGGTCTTTGCTCGGTTGGGTCGGGTCTGGTCTTGGTCGGCCTAGGTCTGGTTTGGTTTGGTCTTGCGTTTGGCTCTTGGTCTGGTTCCCGGTCTGGGTCTTGATTCGGTTCTTGGTCGGGTCTTGGTTTGGGTCTTGGTTTGGGTCTTGGTCTGGGTCTTGGTTCAGGGTCTTTGTCTGGTCTCGGTCTTGGTTCGGATCTTGGTCTGGGTCTGGTTCAGGGTCTTGTCTGGTCTTGGTTCGATCTTGTCTGGTTCCCGGTCTGGTCTTGGTTCGGTTCTTGTCCGGTCTCGGTTGGGTTCGGTTTCGGTCTTGGTTTGTCTGGTCTGCTCTTGTTCCGTCCTTGAAACTGCTGTAATCCTTGAAATGTCCTTGGACGGTTGAAAATCCCCATTTGTTGTTTGTATTATATTCTTTTATTGTGGAAATTCCCCATTTAGTGTATTATAGTGCTTTTGTGAAATCCCCATTTAGTTGTATTATAGGCTTTTATTGTGAATCCCTTTAAGTGTTTATAGTGCTTTATTGTGAACAATCCCTTGAGTTGTGATTATATGCTTTTATTGTGAACATCCCTATTTAGTTTATTATAGTGCTTTTATTGTGAAATACCATTAGTGGTATAGGCTTTTATTTGTGAAATATCCCAATTTAGTTGTATTATTAAGGCTTTATAGTAAAATCCCTATTAGTTGTTTATACGCTTTTTGGAAATCCCATTTAGTTGTATATATATGCTTTTATTGGTGAAAATCCCCATTTAGGTTGTATTATGTGCTTTTATTGTGAAATCCCTATTTAGTTGTATTATAGTGCTGTTATTGTGAAAATCCCTATTAAGTTGTATTATAGTGCTTTTATTGATGAAAATCCCTATTTAGTTGTATTATAGTGCTTTATATATAAAAATCCCTATTTAGTTGCATAATATTTCTTACATGCAAAAATCCCAATAAAGTTGCATAATTGTGTTGTAATTGGCAAAAAAATCCCTATTTTGTTGCGGAAACTGTCTGGTCTTGGTGCGGGTCTTGGTCTGGTCTTGTTCGGGTCGTGTCTGTGTCTTGGTTTGCGTCTTAGTCTGGTCTTTGATCGGGGTCTTGATGGGTTTGGTCTTGTCTTGGTCGGGTCTGGGTCTGCTCTTGGTTCGGGTCTTGGTCTGGTCTTGGCTTGTCTTGGTTTGGGTCTCAGTTCGGGTCTTAATCAGGTCTGGGTCTGGTCTTGGTTTGGTCTTGTTCAGTCTGGTCTTGTTCGGGTTTGGTCTGGTCTTGGTTCAGGTCTTGGTTGGGTCTTGGTCTGGTCAGGTTTGGGTCTTGGTTCGGTATTGGTCTGAGTCTTGGTCTGGGTCTGGTCTTTTGCTCGGGTCTGATCTGGGTCTGGTCTTCGTTCGGGTCTAGGTCTGGTTGGTTGGTCTTGTGGGTCTTGTTGTGGTCCCGGTCTGGTCTTGGTTGTCTTGGTCTGGGTCTCGGTCTGGTCTGTTGGTCTTGGTCTGGGTCTTTGTCCTTGTCCCTTGAAACTCCTGAAGTCCTGAAACTCCTGAAATGCTGAAACTCCTGAAATCCTTGAAACTGTTGAATCCTTGAAACTTCCGAAATCCTTGAAATTGTTGAATCCTTGAAACTTCCGAAATCCTTGAAACTGCTGAAGGTCAATCTCCATGGCTGACGCCATGGAGATTAACTGTCCTTGAAACTGCTGAAGTCCTTGTTTCAAACTGCTTAAGTCCTTGAAACTCCTGAAATTCTTGAAACTGCTGAAGTCCTTGAAACTGTTGAAACCTTGAAACTCCTGAAATCCTTAAAACTGTTGAAACCTTGAAACTCCTGAAATCTTTGAAACTATTGAAACCTTGAAACTCCTGAAATCCTTATAACTGTTGAAATCCTTGAAATTGTTGAAACCTTGAAACTCCTGAAATCATGAAACTGTTCAAATCCTTGAATTGTTGAAACCTTGAAACTCCTGAAATCCTTGAAACTGTTCAAATCCTTGAAATTGTTGAAACCTTGAAACTCCTGAAATCCTTGAAACTGCTGAAATGGCTTTAGCTGTAGAAATGGCTTGAAAGGCCTGAATGTGCCTGAAGTCCTATTAAAATGCATGGGCCTATTAAAATGAATGGCAGAATTCTCAATACAAATGAATGGCAGAATTCCCAAGCCCGTAGAAAAAAAATGGAAAACCGCAAACTCTAATTTTTTCTTAAAACTGACAAGTGCGGAAGCTGAACATGCACAAACTGCTGAAATTGCAGAAAATGTGGAAAAAAATGCTGAAAAATGTGAATTTGCGGAAGCCCCATATAAGTCAATGGGAAAATCGTCCGATTTTGGCCGATTGCGGAAAAACCGGAAATCGCTGAATTCCCAAAAGTAATAGCAGAATTCTCTTGAACATGCTGAACGTTTTGATGTATAACTTGTTGAAATTGCTGAAACTGTGAAAGCGGTGAAAACTGCTGAAAAACTGGAAAAAAATATAAGTATAATATAATAATACTAGAAACTTTGCAATGGCTGAAGCCATTGCGATTGACTGCGGAATAATGTTATTGCAGAAGTAACCTGAAAAATCCTGAAAACCTTGAAAATGCCTCGACACTGTTAAATACTTGACAAATCTTTGAAACTCTTGAAGTCCTTAAAGCTAGTGAAATCCTTGAAACTCTTCCAACCCTTGAAACTGTTGAAAGCTTGAAATTCCTAAAATCCCTGACACTTTTCTATACCTCAAAACTCCTGAGATACCTGAACTCCTGAAATCGTTGAAACTGGTTAAATTCTTTAAACAGTTGAAATCCTTGAAACTCCTGAAATCATTGAAAGTATCCTTGACTTGGCCTAGCTTGGCCTGGCTTCTGTGGAGTACCTTCGATATGGATTTGGTTCCGGTAACTATGGTAACCTTGTCTTGACTTGGCCTTACTTCTGTGGGTTCGCCTCGATCTAGTTTTGGTTCCGGTAACTATGGTAACTTGGTCTCGACTTGACTTGGCCTGGCTTCTGTGGTTGCCTGGATAATGTTTTGGTTCTGGTAACTATGGTAACCTGGTCTGGACTTGGCCTTACTTATGTGGGTTACCTGGATATGGTTTTGGTTCCGGTAACTATGGCAACCTGGTCTAGATTTGGACTTCAGTGGGTTACCTGGATATGGTTTTAATTCCGGAAACAATGGTAACTTGGTCTGGACTGGCACGGTTCCTGTAGTTTGCCTGGATATGGTTTAGGTTCAGGTAACTATGGCAACCTGGTCAGGACTGAGCCTGGCTTCTGTGGTTTACCTTAATATGGGTTTAGTTATGGTAACTATGGTAACCTGATCTCGACTTGGCCTGGCTTCTGTGGTTTGCCTGGTTATGGTTTTGGTAACTATGGTAACCTGGTCTGGACTTGGCTCTGTTTCTTTGGTTTTCCTGAATATGGTATTGGTTCCGGTAACTATGGTAACCTGGTCTGGACTTGGCCTGGCTGCTGTGGTTTACCTGGATATAGTTTTAGTTCTGGTAACTATGGTAACCTGATCACAATTTGGCCTGGCTTCTGTGGATTACCTGGATATGGTTTTGTTCCAGTAACTACAGTAACCTGGTCTGGACTTGGTCTGTCGTCTGTGGTTTGGCTTGGATCTGTTTTGGTTCAAGTAACCACGGTAACCTGCTCTGGACTTGGGGCGTCTTCTGTGGTTTGGCCTCGATCTGCATTTGGTTCTGGTAACTATAGCAACTTGGTCTGGTCTTGGTCTGGGTCTTGGTTCAGGTCTGGGTCTGGCTCTGGGTTTTGGTCTGACTCTTTGTCCGGAATCTTGTCTGGGTCTTGGTTTGGGTTCTGGTCTTGGTCTGCACTTGGTCCGCCTTGATCTGGTTTTGGTTCCAGTAACTATGGTAACCTGGTTTGAACTTGGCAAGGCTTCTGTGATGATCTGGTTTTGGTTCCGGTAACTATGGTAACCCTGTCCGAACTTGGCCTGGCTTCTGTAGTTTACTTGGATGTGATTTTGGTTCCGGTAACTATGGCAACCTGGTCTGGGACTGGGTCTGGGGTTTGGTTTGGGTCTTGACTCAAGGTCTTGGTCTGGACTTGGTTTGGGTCTTGGACCTTGGGCTAGGTCTTGTTCCGGTTCTTAGTTTGGGTCTTTGTCTGGGTCGTGGTTCAGGATTGGGTCTGGTCTTGGTTTTGAAACTTTCCTTGAAACTGCAGAAGTCCTTGAAACTGCTGAAGTCTTTGAATTTGCTGAAGTCCTTGAAACTGCTGAAATCCTTGAATCCTTGAAACTGCTGAAGTCCTTGAATCTGCTGAAGGCCTTGAATCTGCTGAAGTCCTTGACACCACAGAAGTCTTTGAAACTGCAGAAGTCCTTGAATCTGCTGAAGTCTTTGAATTTGCTGAAGTCCTTGAAACTGCTGAAATCCTTGAATCCCTTGAAACTGCAGAAGTCCTTGAAACTGCTGAAGTCCTTGAATCTGCTGAAGTCCTTGAAACTGCAGAAGTCCTTGAATCTGCAGAAGTCCTTGAATCTGCTGAAGTCCTTGAATCTGCTGAAGTCCTTGAAACTGCAGAAGTCCTTGAAACTGCTGAAGTCCTTGAATCTGCTGAAGTTCTTGAAACTGCTGAAGTCCTTGAGACTGCTGAAATTGCAGAAGCTGCGGAAATGGCTGAAAGACCTGAATGGGCCTGAAGTCCTATTAAAATGCATGGGCCTATTAAAATGAATGGGCAGAATTCCCCATACAAATCAATGGCAGAATTCCCAATCCCGTAGAAAAAAACTGGAAAACTACAGAAGGCGGAATTTTTCTGTAAACTGAGAATTTGCGGAAGCTGAACATGCACAAACTTCAGAAATTGCAGAAACTGTGGAAAAAACTGCAGAATCTGTGAATTTGCGGAAGCCCCATTATAATCAATGGGAAAAATCGGCGGAATTTTGTCCGATTGTGGAAAAACCGGGAAATCGCAGAATTCCCAAAAGTAATAGCAGGATTCTCTTGAACCTGCGGAACGTTTTGAGGTATAAGTTGCAGAAATTGTTGAAACTGTGAAAGCTGTGAAAACTGCTGAAAAACAGGAAAAAAATAGATTAATAATAATAATAAAGAACGTGAAAACCAATTATTGACTGCGGAAGATTCCGCAGTCAATCAACTAGAAACTTTTGCAATGGCTGAAGCCATTGCGATTGACTGCGGAATAATGTTATTGCAGAAGTAACCTGAAAAATCCTTGAAAACCTTGAAAATGCCTCGACACTGTTAAAATACTTGACAAATCTTTGAAACTCTTGAAGTCCTTAAAGCTAGTGAAATCCTTGAAACTCTTCCAACCCTTGAAACTGTTGAAAGCTTGAAATTCCTAAAATCCCTGACACTTTTCTATACCTCAAAACTCCTGAGATACCTGAAACTCCTGAAATCGTTGAAACTGGTTAAATTCTTTAAACAGTTGAAATCCTTGAAACTCCTGAAATCATTGAAAGTATCCTTGACTTGGCCTAGCTTGGCCTGGCTTCTGTGGAGTACCTTCGATATGGTTTTGGTTCCGGTAACTATGGTAACCTTGTCTTGACTTGGCCTTACTTCTGTGGGTTCGCCTCGATCTAGTTTGGTTCCGGTAACTATGGTAACTTGGTCTCGACTTGACTTGGCCTGGCTTCTGTGGTTTGCCTGGATAATGTTTTGGTTCTGGTAACTATGGTAACCTGGTCTGGACTTGGCCTTACTTATGTGGGTTACCTGGATATGGTTTTGGTTCCGGTAACTATGGCAACCTGGTCTAGATTTGGACTTCAGTGGGTTACCTGGATATGGTTTTAATTCCGGAAACAATGGTAACTTGGTCTGGACTGGCACGGTTCCTGTAGTTTGCCTGGATATGGTTTAGGTTCAGGTAACTATGGCAACCTGGTCAGGACTGAGCCTGGCTTCTGTGGTTTACCTTAATATGGGTTTAGTTATGGTAACTATGGTAACCTGATCTCGACTTGGCCTGGCTTCTGTGGTTTGCCTGGTTATGGTTTTGGTAACTATGGTAACCTGGTCTGGACTTGGCTCTGTTTCTTTGGTTTTCCTGAATATGGTATTGGTTCCGGTAACTATGGTAACCTGGTCTGGACTTGGCCTGGCTGCTGTGGTTTACCTGGATATAGTTTTAGTTCTGGTAACTATGGTAACCTGATCACAATTTGGCCTGGCTTCTGTGGATTACCTGGATATGGTTTGGTTCCAGTAACTACAGTAACCTGGTCTGGACTTGGTCTGTCGTCTGTGGTTTGGCTTGGATCTGTTTTGGTTCAAGTAACCACGGTAACCTGCTCTGGACTTGGGGCGTCTTCTGTGGTTTGGCCTCGATCTGCATTTGGTTCTGGTAACTATAGCAACTTGGTCTGGTCTTGGTCTGGGTCTTGGTTCAGGTCTGGGTCTGGCTCTGGGTTTTGGTCTGACTCTTTGTCCGGAATCTTGTCTGGGTCTTGGTTTGGGTTCTGGTCTTGGTCTGCACTTGGTCCGCCTTGATCTGGTTTTGGTTCCAGTAACTATGGTAACCTGGTTTGAACTTGGCAAGGCTTCTGTGATGATCTGGTTTTGGTTCCGGTAACTATGGTAACCCTGTCCGAACTTGGCCTGGCTTCTGTAGTTTACTTGGATGTGATTTTGGTTCCGGTAACTATGGCAACCTGGTCTGGGACTGGGTCTGGGGTTTGGTTTGGGTCTTGACTCAAGGTCTTGGTCTGGGACTTGGTTTGGGTCTTGGACCTTGGGCTAGGTCTTGTTCCGGTTCTTAGTTTGGGTCTTTGTCTGGGTCGTGGTTCAGGATTGGGTCTGGTCTTGGTTTTGAAACTTTCCTTGAAACTGCAGAAGTCCTTGAAACTGCTGAAGTCTTTGAATTTGCTGAAGTCCTTGAAACTGCTGAAATCCTTGAATCCCTTGAAACTGCTGAAGTCCTTGAATCTGCTGAAGGCCTTGAATCTGCTGAAGTCCTTGACACCACAGAAGTCTTTGAAACTGCAGAAGTCCTTGAATCTGCTGAAGTCTTTGAATTTGCTGAAGTCCTTGAAACTGCTGAAATCCTTGAATCCCTTGAAACTGCAGAAGTCCTTGAAACTGCTGAAGTCCTTGAATCTGCTGAAGTCCTTGAAACTGCAGAAGTCCTTGAATCTGCAGAAGTCCTTGAATCTGCTGAAGTCCTTGAATCTGCTGAAGTCCTTGAAACTGCAGAAGTCCTTGAAACTGCTGAAGTCCTTGAATCTGCTGAAGTTCTTGAAACTGCTGAAGTCCTTGAGACTGCTGAAATTGCAGAAGCTGCGGAAATGGCTGAAAGACCTGAATGGGCCTGAAGTCCTATTAAAATGCATGGGCCTATTAAAATGAATGGGCAGAATTCCCCATACAAATCAATGGCAGAATTCCCAATCCCGTAGAAAAAAACTGGAAAACTACAGAAGGCGGAATTTTTCTGTAAACTGAGAATTTGCGGAAGCTGAACATGCACAAACTGCAGAAATTGCAGAAACTGTGGAAAAAACTGCAGAATCTGTGAATTTGCGGAAGCCCCATTATAATCAATGGGAAAAATCGGCGGAATTTTGTCCGATTGCGGAAAAACCGGAAATCGCAGAATTCCCAAAAGTAATCGCAGGATTCTCTTGAACCTGCGGAACGTTTTGAGGTATAAGTTGCAGAAATTGTTGAAACTGTGAAAGCTGTGAAAACTGCTGAAAAACAGGAAAAAAATAGATTAATAATAATAATAAAGAACGTGAAAACCAATTATTGACTGCGGAAGATTCCGCAGTCAATCAATTAAAGAACATGAAAACCAATTATTGACTGCGGAAGATTCCGCAGTCAATCAACTAGAAATGCAGCAATGGCTGCGCCATTGCGATTGACTGCGGAACTGCGGGAATCGAATGCAGAAATTGCATAAATTGCATAAATTGGTTAATTTGCATAATCTAATGTTCATAAACTGGTGAAATTGCATAAACTGGTAAAATGCATGAACTGGATAAATTGCACAAACTGTTATGTTGCATAAACTGGTTAAATTGCAAAAAAACTGTAAAATGCATAAATTGGTTAATTTGCATAATCTAATTTGCATAAACCGGTAAAATGCATGAACAGTTTAAATTGCACAAACTGTTATGTTGCATAAACTGGTTAAATTGCAAAAAAAACTGTAAAATGCATTAATTGGTTAATTTGCATAAATTATATAAACTGCATTAGCTGTTTAAATTTAATGAATCCTAAATGGCATAAATTGTTATGTTGCATAAACTGGTTAAAATGCGTAAACTGGTTAAAATGTGTAAACTGGTTAAATTCCATAAAGTGGTTAATTTGCATAAATTGTTTATATTGCATAAACTTTTTAAATTCCATAAACTGGTCAAACTGTTGAAATCGCCTAAATGCTGAAATGGCAGAAGCTGCACAAATGGCTGAAACACATGGAGTGCCAGAAATCCTATTAAAATGCATTGGCTGGATTCGCCATACACACTAATGGGGCAGAGACCACATACACACCAATGCAAAAATTTTAAATTCCTGTAGAAAAAACTGGAAAACTGCAGAAGGCCAATTTTTTCTCAAAACCCACAAGTTGCGGAAGCTGAACATGCACAAATTGCAGAAATTGCAGAAATTGCGGAAAAAAATGCGGAAAAGCATGAATTTGCGGGAGCCCCATTATAAGTCAATGGGAAAAATGTTCGGTATTTCGTCCGATTGCGGAAATCCGTAAATTGCAGAAGTCCCAAAAGTAATAGCAGGATTCTCCTCAACATGCGGAACATTTTGATGCATAACTTGCAGAAATTGCACAAAGCATGAAAGTGCTGAAAGGTGCAGAAAATCAGGAAAAAGATGGAATAATAATAAAGAACATGCAAACCAATTATTGACTGCGGAAAGTTCCGCAGTCAATCAATAATATTAAAGAACATGAAAACCAATAATTGACTGCGGAAGATTCCGCAGTCAATCAATGACAACAGGAGTGGTCCTAGGATGGACCCTTGTGGAACACCACATGTCAGGGGAGCTATGGAGGACACACAGTCATCAATTTTAAACTCCTCTTTGTTGAGTAGGGTCGGAACCATTTCAGAGCATAACCCTGAATGCCGACCGAATTTTCAAGGCGACACAGCAGGATTTAATGATCCACTGTGTCGAACACAGCTGTCAGGTCCAACAGCACCAAAGCCATAGTGTGTCAGTATACATAAAAATATCATTAAAAACCCTTAGCAAAGCTGTCTCAGTGCTGTGGCGGTTCTTTAAACCAGACTGAAAATCCTCAGGGATCTCATGCTCATCCAAGAATGCTTTCAGCTGAGTGAAGTGAAAGTTAGACAGATCATTAGGATCAAGGCCAGGTTTTTTTGTTAATGGCTGGACAACAGCATGTTTGAAACTTGCAGGCACTACTCCATTCACCAAGCTTCCATTAACACAATGCAAAGCAAATGGTGCTATTGTGGAATTTTTTTGAATAGGTGTGGGGAGATTGGATCAATGAGGCTTCATTTGACTGACAACTTTTTCCAAACAAGAAAGTGTCACAGGCTCAAACTGATCAAATAAGTCTGTGCATGTGACAGAGTAAGACACAGCAACAGATGGGGTGCTGATAAGGGCCATAGTGGTCACAACCTTATTTATGAAAAGGTTCACAAAGTTTTCACACAATGCAAGTGAGGTGTCAAGGACAGCATTCACCAAATTAAAAAGAACCCGAGGGTTGTTCCTGTTGGATGTAACCATATCAGCAAAATACATCTTCTTAACAGTTTTAACAATTGTCTGAGTTATCTAAACTGCCCTTTAACATTTGAAAGGAAACTTGCAACTTATCCCTTTTCCACCTTCGTTCAGCTCTCCTGCACTCACGTCGAGCAGGCGAGTGGATTCATTAAGCCACGGATCAGGTCTAGGTTTGGGTCGCCTAGCTTTTAGCGGAGCCACATTGTTCAAAATTGACAGACAAGTTGAGTCAAAAGGTAAGGAAAACTCTTCTTACTTGACAGACAAGTTGAGTCAAAAGGTAAGGAAAACTCTTCCAAATCACATGTCAATCACATCACATCCAAATCACAAATCGCATGTTCTCCCTGTGTCTGTGTAGATTTCCTCCGGGTACTCCGGTTTCCCCTACCACTAAAAACATGTACAATAGGCCAGGATGAATGTGTGAGTTTGAGAGTGCGCATGGGGGACAACGGATGCAAATTAGCCCAAGGCTACAATCGGGTGTGGCTTGTTTACATGCATGAGACCCATGTATGTTCATTAACACCATCCCGACCAAATAAACCAATAAAAAAAATGGTGATGAAGTTGTTGTTGATGATGATGAAGTTGATGGTGAAGAAGATCATGATGATCAGAAGGGCACTGCTGGACAGTGCCCTTGCAGAAGCTGTGTGTGCTCACTACAGGATGCACTCATACTTTTAGAACAGGGATGCATCATAGTCTCATGTCTTTGCAAAAACTTGAAGGAAACTGAGTGCTGTGAACAGGAGAATGGCATTGGAGTTTCCATGGCAACTGCTGCAAGCTGCAAGAGCACTGCTTTGAAAACATATGTCAGGCAGACTGGTGTGTGCACCGCCGGCCTAGCAACACATCGGCTCCGTGTGCAGCCTATCAGCATTTGCCATCACGATCTGTCTAAGGCGACCATTATAGGACCAGCAAAAATGAGGATACTGGGTTTTTGGGCAGTTATATTTTAGTGCCTCGTAACCAGAGGATTGCAGCGAAATTAAATGGTGTCCAAAATCTTTTTGCCACTATCTGCGCCCGCACGGAGAAACCCCTGACAGATCTTACCAGACTAAACTAACCAGAGCTAAACTGTCCACCATTAAGCTCTGGCTTTCCGAGATGGCGCTGTATTGATTTCAACGGCTTCATTCATATGGCCTTACAAAATACTCGTTTCCATGATACTTCTGATACATGATCATTTCTTCCCGTGTTGTTATGAGTGAACTTTGTTCCTTTATCAAGAGTCGAAGCATGTGGCCACTGCCAGCTACAGCGGGACTCGTTTAGATCTTTACTAGTTATTATTTGAATGATACAAACATTTTAAAGGGAGAAAAGTCCATGATGTTAAGACTGATAATAACCGCCAAAAAAATCGAGCTTTGTGAAAGCTGTTTGTTCCTGTTGTTGAACGCGAGCAGTTTGTTTTTAGACAGACGCTCCGTGACAAAAATCATTTCTGGGCCCAAGCGGATTATGAGCTGCTGCACCACAGAGCGGCCACTGAACTGGGGAAATCTGAATTGGGAATTTATCCATTGAACTTCAGCATTGCGGTATGCTTGTCCACCAGAGCTAACCTGTCCACCAGAGCTAACCTGTCCACCAGAGCTAACCTGTCCACCACCAGAGCTAACCTGTCCACCAGAGCTAACCTGTCCACCACCAGAGCTAACCTGTCCACCACCAGAGATAACCTGTCCACCACAGCTAACCTGTCCACCACCAGAGCTAACCTGTCCACCAGAGCTAACCTGTCCACCACCAGAGCTAACCTGTCCACCAGAGCTAACCTGTCCACCAGAGCTAACCTGTCCACCAGAGCTAACCTGTCCACCACCAGAGCTAACCTGTCCACCACAGCTAACCTGTCCACCACCAGAGCTAACCTGTCCACCAGAGCTAACCTGTCCACCAGAGCTAACCTGTCCACCACCAGAGCTAACCTGTCCACCACCAGAGCTAACCTGTCCACCAGAGCTAACCTGTCCACCAGAGCTAACCTGTCCACCAGAGCTAACCTGTCCACCACCAGAGCTAACCTGTCCACCAGAGCTAACCTGTCCACCAGAGCTAACCTGTCCACCAGAGCTAACCTGTCCACCAGAGCTAACCTGTCCACCAGAGCTAACCTGTCCACCAGAGCTAACCTGTCCACCACCAGAGCTAACCTGTCCACCAGAGCTAACCTGTCCACCAGAGCTAACCTGTCCACCACCAGAGCTAACCTGTCCACCACCAGAGCTAACCTGTCCACCAGAGCTAACCTGTCCACCAGAGCTAACCTGTCCACCAGAGCTAACCTGTCCACCAGAGCTAACCTGTCCACCACCAGAGCTAACCTGTCCACCAGAGCTAACCTGTCCCACCAGAGCTAACCTGTCCACCAGAGCTAACCTGTCCACCAGAGCTAACCTGTCCACCAGAGCTAACCTGTCCACCAGAGCTAACCTGTCCACCACCAGAGCTAACCTGTCCACCAGAGCTAACCTTGTCCACCATCTAACCTGTTCTCTTAACCACCAGAGCTAACTGCTCCACCAGAAGCTAACCTGTCCACCACCAGTTATCTCTTTTCCACCAGAGCTAACCTGTGTCCACCAGGGCTAACCTGTTCCACCAGAGCTAACGCTCGTTCCACCACCAGAGCTAACCTTCCACCAGGGCGTTAACCTGGTCCACCAGAGCTAACCTGTCCACCACAGCTAAACCTGTCCACCACAGCAACCTGGTCCACCACCAGAGGCTAACCTGTCCACCAGAGCTAACCTGTCCACCATCGGCAACCTGTCACCAGGGCTAACCCTGTCCACCAGGCTAACCTGTCCACAGAGCTAACCTGTCCACCACAGAGCTAAACCTGTCCACACCAGGCTACCTGTCACCAGAGCAACCTGTCCACCACAGCTAACCTGCTCCACCAGAGCCTAAACCTGTCCACCACAGCTAACCTTGTCCACCATAAACCTTCTTCCTAATGTCTCCACAATAGCTCCCTTGTCCAAGCCTATAGTCCCAACATAATGCCGTCACTGCAGTTAGCACGTGCATCGCGAGGGTCTGTTGTCCATGTGAAACAGACGGTAGAGGGAGTCTGGCCTGGGACATGGGGACAGGGGGAGGGGTGCGTCATAGCTGCATTAGTATGCACCCGGGCTGCTGGTGCGACACACTCCAAACACCGCAATGTCACTCTGCGGTGGGCATCCAGGAGCGAAGCAGCTCTTGTGTGCAGTTTGCCCCATCAACCAAAAGAATACATAACAGGTCAAACCTCCAGCTAGGTACTCTCGAGCATACCAAGATCTGTATACTGGTCTCCCCAATGCTCCAACCGACTGATTTTGGATGATGTTGCCATCTTAAAAGAGAATCTATGAGAGTCACACTGATGTGCAAGCCTAAATAGGCTAGTGCCTGAGAGCCAAGGTTTTAGCTTCTTCCTATTCCTTCTGTCGTTCAGTGGGGATGAACGTCCGAGAGCTTCTCTCTCCTTTGAAGCCTGAAAACGGGAATCGTCATCTTTACTTGTTTAATAAAGTTGTTCTAAGCTCGTCACTTTAAGTCAAATTGAAATGATTGGTAAGACATCACTATTAATGTGCTCCTGTAGTCGCACTGAACCAGGACACACAGGACTCAAACTCACAGGCTTTTTGACCTGTAGGCCTATGATTTATTTTTGTTTTTTTAAACAAACAATATAGGCTTACATTTCATCAACACTAAGGCTAAAGGCCTATGGGGTCGAAAGGGACAGATATTCATACAAATTCATGCAGTCAAGGATCTCGGAATAAATATCAGAGATCGGATTAAGGTTAAACTAGGCTTATTCCACTCGCTTCTGTTATTGCGGTGGGCTGTGCTCTTTCACTTTTAACTTCTTTTCCATACACAGTGCTTCATCATTTAAAGTTGTGCGACATGAAACTTGTTACTAGTAGTGGCCATTGAATAGCTCCAGCCTAAACCTCCCTCCTCCTCAGGCCTGTCCTGTGACTGCCCTGTCCCGGTCTGTCATCAGCTGGAGAACTGCGGGGAGGGGGCTCCATGACCTCCTCCTCCTCCTCCTCCTCCATCTCAGTGGTCTTCGGCAAGTCTTGTTGCCATGGAAATGCTCACACAGGCACAGGTCGGCTGGAGTGTTCTGCGCCGGCAAGGGGAAAAAAGGGTGCAGAGAAGCACAGTGACGAGACTGGAGCAGCCTCTCCTTCCTCCTGCTCCAGCACCGGCCGCACGCCAAAACCCTCCCTCCGCCCCAGCACAGAACACCCCCTTCCCCCCATCACAAGCGAGCAAGCCAGGCCCCACTCTGTAGTCCTGACACGTCAGATCCAAACTTCGGCTCATTTATAATTCATCCTCATCATCCTCCAACAAAGCAGCCTCTCACTCTATACACCCGGGCGGCACTGGGCCTGTGCACGGACCGGTCCACTGGGAAGAGGGTCCAGGGCCCCTCAGCCCGTGGCAGTGGCCTGAAGAATCAACAATGCACATGAGAACAGCCTGTAGTTTTTTTTTTTTTTTTGGGGGGGGGGGGCATATCTGTTTTACTTATTTGATATCCTGCCCCAGAGTTGTACAATTTTGTGTTTTTCTACTGTTGCACTTGCAGAGCCTTTTGCCCACAGCTCCAGGCGGGTCAAAGCAGGGACACTGACTGAGGGACGGGACAGGGAAAGCACCTTGACCTTCTGAACGTAGTCGGGAGAGACCTCTTTCTTAAACCTGAAGCGCATACAACAAATCCCCTCTTTCTAATGCTCTGCCATTCAACAAAACAAAGCCCCAACTCCAGTGAGCTGTACCTGCAGGGCTACAGCCTGTCCATGTGTAGGCCTCCGTGAGTCAAGAGAGGCAAATGCTTTGAATAAAACAACCCAAATGTTATTCCCCTCAAACAGGCTAACGAATGTTTGTCCAATAATATGCCTTTGTGTTGGGTGCTTCTTCCCTTTATACAGTATGTCTGAAATTAAAAGGGGAGGTCGGTTAAAAACGCAGCTGCAAAGGCGCTGATCTGCAGCATTCTGGCGCCCCCTGCTGTCCATATGCCGTACTCACAGTCTTCAGCAAACTGCAGAGCTCAGCTCGACAGCGCTTTCTTAGCGATAAGAACGAGTGGGTTGTTGCGCTTTACCAGACACGGACTAGGGCTGGGCGATATGACCTTTTTTTTTTTTACTCAGTTTGGACGATTGCGATTTTAAATCGATGTGATTGGATATAAACTTAAGTAAAAAGTAATACTTCCCACACACTGCCAACCATGCAAAAGTAGTTAAGATTAGGTCAATGTTTTGGTCCTGAGACCTTCATCAGCCAAATTGGAAAACTTAAAAAAGGTCTCCTGATTTTTCATATGAAAAAAAACCTCCACATTAATATTTAAATTTAAAATATAGCCCACAATTTGGCCCATTAAAAATGGTTAGTTCTGTTTTAAATAATCCGTGTCTGTAAAGTAAAGCTCTGCTGTGATTGACATCCGTCTCCATGGAGACTCAAGGGGAAAGGGGCGGAGCTACAAGATGCCGCTCCTGTGTCTCCGCTCTGAGTGGGAGAAGGGCGGAGGATCAGACCGGAGGGAAACTGTGTTTTAGCGAAGAAAACACAACACACGGCCTTTGAGAAGCAGCAGAGATCGAATTAATTCGATTTATCGCCCAGCCCTAACACGGACCAAATCTTTTATGAAAGCTTGTGACCCAAATGGCATAGATTTAATTGTTTTGCTTTAGAAGAAGAAGAAGAACAACAACTTTATTTATATAGCACCTTTCACAGACATAGTCACAAAGCGCTTTACATGAGACAATTATACATTCACTCGGTGGTGTTCAGTTTCCCCTGGGGGAGGCTGACAGAAACACTGTCGCGACTGCACATCTCTGACCACCATCATTCATCAGGCCTATTGTACTGTAAACCTATGCAGACAGGGGGGGGCACCTCCACACAGAAAGGCCCAGTCCAGGTGGGAATCAACCCCGGGACATTCTAGCCGTGAAGCACGAGCGCTGTGCATAATTATAACACATTTGTATCCATTTTATGAACTTACAGGCGAGTTTTCCAGCATTTCTGTGAAAGTGACCCAGAAAAGTGACTGTAAGTTAAATGTGCCGATAAAGTCAACCCTGTGAAGAAGTGGGATGCAACAAATATGTTAGGAAAGTACGGAATAGGTCTGGACCACAACTGACATTTTAAATAGAATAAATGGAATTTAAAAATCTAGTCTTTTTTGTTTTGAATTATCGGTACATGTGTAATCATGAATCGAGCGCACCAAAGGAGGAAAGCAGCAGTCTTTACAGTGTGTGCATGAATGTCACGTAGCCCCCTCTGAGAGTGAGGAAGAGTTTGTTTGTCCCGTCTGCTCACGGTCATACAGGACATACAGGCACGTCCCAATGGGGTTAGTGCCACTGCAGACACCAGCTCCTCTGTGGACCCCTCTCTGTGGTCCTGCTGTGGTCACGTTGAGCTGTAGAACAGTGCACCGTCTGACCAAAACAAGTGTCCTTCACCTGAATGTTACTAAGTGTTCTGATCTGGGGCTGCTGCAGTCGGTCAGGTCTAGGTTCAGCAATACTATGTGATGGCCTGAACATCCTGAATGACCAGGTTATTTCATCAGTGGATTTCTTCCCTGATAGTGCAGGCATATTCCGAGATGACAATGCCAGGGTTCATTTGGCTCACGTTGTGAAAGAGTGGTTCAGGGAGCAGGAGATGGATTGGTGGCCAGAGTTCAGATCTTAACTGTGGTTGTGTGGGCGCTCTCCTGTGGGTGCCTGGATGGAGGTTGGACGTCTCTCCTACACCTCCTCCGGGCGGTGTTTCCTCTTTCCGTTCATCTTTATTAAGACCTATATTTGAACTGCTTGGCTGTC
The DNA here is from genome assembly GCA_007210695.1 of Neogobius melanostomus. Taxonomy (NCBI): domain Eukaryota; kingdom Metazoa; phylum Chordata; class Actinopteri; order Gobiiformes; family Gobiidae; genus Neogobius; species Neogobius melanostomus. Next base: position 173,954 of record VHKM01000593.1, on the reverse strand, counting down.
TGTATAAAATGTGTTTGTATGAACTTTGCCAAACTTTCTATACAAAACTCAACTCAAACTAAAACAAATGCTTTCCTCCAGTATCCTTTATGCAACTTTTCATGCAGACCTCTCAGTGACCCAGAAGCTGTGTGGGTGGTTAGCACGGCGCCTTTCCTTTCCGTCCCAGTGGCCTCTAGGATCAGTTGTTTTTAGGGTTTCTGATAGGTGTTCTGAGATGTACAGGTATATAAGTAACCATGGAGACAGTTACATCAACAGTGAAAACCAGAAACCCTTGAAACAACTGACTGTGGAGCGTCCTAGAGGCCTCTGGGATGGAAAGTAAAGGCGCTGGGTCACTTAAAGGTCAAATACGCACAAATATTAAAAACTTCCGTAACGCACATTTAACACGCACAAGTCTTCCATTGTCTCCAAACTCCAAGACTAGGTTCTGTTTCTGCTAAAGAAATGACTGTAAACATGTCGATTATTCAGTGCCAGGACGTCTATTGAGATTGACCAAAAGAGAGATTGTGATTTCGATCACATTTGGATTCATTGCCCAGTCTTAGTGAGACATAGCAGAAGTCTATTGAAACAATGCCACAGCGAGTGTGATCAAAGCTAAAGGCGTCCAAACACATGTTAGAGCGGGTCACCTTTGCTTTGGTCAGGCAGTGTAGGCCGATGGTGTTCTTGTGTGAACATGTCCTGCAGAGCAGGTCCCAGGCTGGAAATAAAAGTGCTTATTGATGTTCTGATGTTATCTCAGTGCTTAAAAATAAACGCCATGAGGAGCTCCCTGAAACAGTTTGTTTCTTTAAGAACACGATCCCTCTGTCTTCTCAGCATAAATGAATTTCCTCAATCTCCCCTCGGGGAGAATTCAACTGAATAATCCTCCAATAAACTCCTTAATGACGTCTTATTTCCAGCTGCTACAAACAGGTAAATTGAACCAACAGATTCAAAGGTGAAATTGACGCTATATAAAAACATACAATCTTTTTTTTTTCACATTTTAGTGTTTCCCATGAGCAATTTTATGCAAAAATGAAAATCATAACACATATTTTTCTTTTCATACAAACCATCTGCAGATTATATTGTTATATTGTCTTTAAAGAAACCCCCAATTAATTGAATGTAATACAGTATATCTCATTTTAATTTGATTGCATCTACTAAACCCGAAGCCACAAATAAATAAAGCAAAAACTGAAGAAATATACATTGAATAGTTTGTTATTCATGATTTCTTCAGGACCAGAGGCTCCATTCACCCCGATCCTCCCGGGTCAATTTACCCCATTGCTTTCTTCTTTGAACGCACCAAGACAGTTGTGTTTATTTAAGAGGAAATCTGCCTAAACTATATCTGCTTTTATTCTGAACAAAATGACACCAACATCAATTCTTCTTTGAAAGCTTTTTGCATCAGGCCTTAGAGTAGTGAAAAACTATTTTTTCATTAAAAGTGGGGTTATTTTACAACCAAGTTTTCTTTTCTTTTTTGTCTGGCAAGTTCAAATCATGTAAAGATCAAATCTCTACTCTTACACATCACGTCTGTCAGACTGAGCTGAAGGACCGCAGATGCTCTTCCATATTAGAGCTGGTCAGAAGCTGATCTTATTAGCGTCAGAACAGTCTCGTCAGCCCTTTAAATAACTCCAAAAAAGAATTTTTGGCTAGATGAGTCATATTCGCTCTGAACATGGAGCACCATCTGCTAACATTTAGGTGACTATAGACAAGTATAAACAGGAAACACAAGTTTAACTCGTGTTATTGAAATATGATTTGGGCAACTCCAGAGTGAAATCCACGGAAGGCCCAAAGTCACACGGTATCTTCCCAGCAGAAGTACAGTAGCTCTCTTCCATTTTTGTTATGTAAAAGTAGCTCTCTTGGGAACTGGAAAAGAACATTTTAATCAAGGATGAAGACATAAAATAACAAACATAAGAGTACAGGTTTGATAATTCTGGGAATCTTCCCTAAATCGTTAATGGACCTCTTAAGGCGACCAAAGTGCTTTCAGGAAAATTCAAAACCATATGAACCATATTATATATGAAACAAGAAATACTAGGCCTGCCACGATACATTTTTTTTTAGGACGATATATCGTCTCAGAAATATCGCGATAAACGATAATATTGAGTATAATGCAAATACTGTAGGCAATAAAAAGAAAACTGTAAGCAACTATTTTAATTGAAATGTATTGACCTTTTGGCATTCAATATTAACACCTCATACCAAACAAAGTGCAAACTAGAAGGGTCGATATATTCTAGGACACTGTTTCCATCTGTGCTTCTCAACCTTTTAACATAACTTACTCTCTCACCAGGTTCTTTGTTTGAACTAGGTCTGTCATGACATTTTTTTTAAATAGTCAATATACAGTGTCCTCTTTAAAAAATATCCCAATAACAATATTGATATTTCATCTACATTAGTCTGGTTACATATTCCCCGACAAAAACTCACTTCTATGTTGAATTAAACCTGGTTAGAATAAAATGTATATTAAATGTATGGATTCAGATAATACTGTATTACTGCAAAAATAGAGTAGCCATATGTTTCCTTTTCTTTTCAAATCTCACCTCCTGTATACACGGCTGTCGGAGTAAAGCAGCTTTTTGGGGGGTGGGGGAACTTAGTGACTGTTTGTCAAACTGCTGCAGCGTTTCTCTGGCTTTTGAAAAGTGTGGACCAGTAATATGTTCTCAGGACTATCACGCTTGTATTTGGATAGTGGCTAAAGCGCTCGGGTTCCTCTCGCTAACAGTAGCGCTGATTAGCTTTGATACACTGACTGGGCGGGGTTTCGTTTCCTTCTCAGTTGGACAAACCTGCAGTCGCATTAATGTTGTTATTCTCTCCGTGATGAGTTCTTTTGGCTGGAACTCCAAGTGTTTTTACACGAGCCCTTCTTGCTCCGCGATAAAGTTCACAGAAAGTGTCGGAATCAGCTTCTCCAGAAGCTGATTCCGACACGGCACTTTGTTTACACCCCGCCTCTTTCCAAAAGCAGCGCTGATCTATAAATGATCTGGATACATGCGGGGATACGGCTGATGTGCTTCAGTGTTGTCTTTACGCACATGGAGACGGGTAGGCTGGACGCTCTGTTATCGTCCTTCATTTACTTATCGAGCGATAACTCGATATAGTAATTATCGGGGCAGGCCTAAGAAATACATACATTAAAGCACTTTGAGAAAGTTGGTAATACAGGCTTGTAAAGCGCAATACAAGTATAAGCCATTATTAAAGTGCACTTTGGTAAATGGTCTCCATCACTGAGAAAATGATGGTGTCCCGTCGAAGAACAGGAGAAAATATTTGCACAACTGCAACTTATTTCTGGACAATGCATCTGATTAATTCACACATAAAATGGCCGTGGAGTTTCATTGTAATGCTGCCTCCATCTTTATTTGATGGTCACGCGCAGCCAGTGAACCAACATCCATCTTTTACATTTCAAGGTATTTTTCTAAAAGTGGATGATGTGACTTGGACTAAAGATAATTATCTCCTCTCCACTTTGTTTGGTTGCATTTCCATTACTTTCCATTACAAATACGCACTAAGAGAAACTTATTTTCACATAAAAAAATTCCACAGTGCACCTTAAAAAGTGAAAGGTATCCTAAATGAACATTGTTAAACATTAAACGTTTCTACTGGACATTTTTACATAGTTGCCCGACGTTTTGAGAGTCATCCAACTCTCTTCTTCAAGGACCAAAGATGTTAAGTCACATCAAATGTTAGATTGGGTTTGGTGACACACTCCAAGCGTCCAATGTTGTATATACCTGGATGAGATCAATCTTCGTAAATTATTTATTTATTTAACCAGGGAAGTCCCACTGAGATTAAGAATCTCTTTTTCAGGGGAGTGAACCTACTGTACATGTTTTTAGTGGTAGGGGAAACCAGAGTACCTGGAGGAAACCTACGGAGACACGGGGAGAACATGCAAACTCCACACAGAAAGGCCCCGTCCAGGTGGGAATTGAACCCAGAACCTTGTAGCTGAGAAACACGAGTGCTAACCGCTGCGCCATTGTGCCACCACGATTTAAATATCCTAAATGAAGAAATAAACAGTAGATTTCTGTGTTTTTCTTTGGAAGAGAACTTCCCATAGTTGAATTGGGCCCTGCCCTCCATGAAGTCATGCTTAATCAGTCACTACGAAAGGCTGGTTTTGATACGGTCCAGGAATCAGACCTGGCACCTCACCCAGTGCTGGCATACCTACAGGTAATAGTAACATTAAGGGCCCGATCTTCTGCCTGGCACAACAACAGCTGTAGCGCAGAAGAGAATGACAAACAAACGGCTTTCAAGGCCAGGGCTCGGGGGCGTGGCTTAGAAAGACGAGGTCGACTGAAGGGCGGTGTCACTGCAACGAACACTTGGTGCTTCTACCCCTCTTCTCTCCTCATCTTTACATTAACATCCTTCATCCATTCCTTTAGCATTTAGGCTGCATCATGTACAGGACAAACTTTATTCCACTGGAAGTTAAACATTGTCCATGTCCCGAGAGAAAGAGAACATACCACTGGCTCTGGTACTGAAGAGCACCGCTCAGCGTTCTACACGCCACAGAAATGTGATCCCAAACACCAGAATGTGCACCCCCACTGCCCCTACACCCACTGCCACTCTCGCTCTGCGGGAAACATTGGTCTGTAAAAAGAAAAGGCTCGGGGAGGGGCCGCTGTTGTACATAACTTTGCCATTGGCCATGGGAGTCTGTCCAGTCCCCGTTCAAGACTTACTGTGTTCAGTCTGGAGCTGAAGATTACACAGAGCTCCCCTCGTCCGTGCACACGGCTAGTCTAAAGCCTGCATTTATAAACACAAGATTGGGCCCCCAGTGTTATTTCTCCACATATGACCCCCTTGAGTCCCACTGGGAGAACCAGGACCAAAGGGTGACATTGGTGTTTCACCAGGGCACCAGATCTGTGCCAGAAGAACCATACAGCTCAGAACATGCACCTGCCACAGAGTGTGGTAGAAACACAAAACACGAAAACAGAAACAAGACTTTATTAGACCAAAACATCAGCACGGACCCCAGCAGAGCACAGCTGTTTTCAGCTTCCATCCCCAGGGTTCATGTAAAAGTAGGTTTCTAAACTCTGAGCCTGTTTGTTAGGGTAGGCCTGGCTTCTGACTGAGTGTGAACCTATACCACTGGAAATGACCATCTAACATGAGACAAATGACTGAGAATTCTTTGAAAGTAGGTTTGGACTAACATTACCAATAGACAATCGGTTTGTCTTTCTTACTAATATCTGACCTTAAGTGTAAAAGTTCACTTGTTTTCTTCCTAAAGTGGACAGTGGTTTGCTGCATAATCAAAGCTTAAAACCATTCTTTGGGCATGTTTAAAAAGGTGAATAATGTCTGTGTAAGGACAAGACAGTGACACTGACACAGGGGCAAGGCTAAGAGTTTGCCTGGAGCTCCATCCAGGCCGCAGAGGGAATGACTTTGTGAACAGGTTTCTGCTAACAGTGTGGTTAGCAGCTCTGTGGCGTCACGATGAACACACTTTGAGTTCAGAACTGCTATGACCTGACCCAAAGTTGGAACATGGGCTTTGAGAATGCGGAGGACAGCGTGGTGTCTTTGCGCTCACTTCCGGAGGATGGTCATCTGCAGACACTCCTGCTTCAGAGCCACCAGTTCAGTCTTGTAGTTGTTGGTCTTATCCGTGTCACTGAACACACAGGCGTATTTCTTGGTGGACAGAGGTGTTTCCATGGTGACAGAGGCAGTGTGGATGATGTCAGCATGGGAGGGTGAGGAGGCTGAACCCCGTTGGCAGGCGGCGGACAGCAGGGCCATCAGAGCGCGGCCCACATCGTTGCGTGCCCCTTCGTTCACAAAACAATACAGTATAGGGTCAGCCACACAGTTCAGGCTGGTCAGGGCTAGAGACACGTGGTACGCGGCAAACAGGCTCTCCTCGGAGCCGCAGTCACACGGGCGCCGCAGAAACATGATGCTGCGCACCAGCAGCAGCGCGTGGTACGGCCCAAAGCACAGCAGCACAATCAGGATGAGGCTCAGAGCCAAGCGCTGGATCTTAGCCTTCTCCTGCCGCTCCGTGGACACGTTACAGCGCACAGCGGCCAGTATGCCGCGGTACGCTACCAACATGGCGGTCCAGGGTCCCAGGAACCCTAGGAACGTCCTGTACAGATTCATGCCCGCCACCCAGTCCTGCATGGGGTACTTCTCGAAGCAGAAGGTGTGGTTGAAACGGTCCTGGAAGAGCTCGTCGTGGAACAGTGGAGCAGAGTTGGCCACGATCTCGATGATCCACACCACAGCGCTGACCAGTACGGCTGCAGGAGGAAAACACGGGTTAACAGACAGCTGATGCACACTCAGGCACTTTGTGTCAACTACACTGACCGGTCTTGATGCGGCGCACCTTGGCGAAGCGCAGAGGGTAGGCCACGGCCAGGAAGCGGTCGAGGGAGATGCAGCAGAGGAAGGCGATGCTGACGTAGATGTTGGTGTAGAAGATGAAGCCGAAGAGCTTGCAGCTCTCCTGGCCGTGGATCCAGTCGTCGCGCTGCAGGAAGTAGTCGATCCACAGAGGCAGAGTGGAGATGTACAGCAGGTCTGCCACAGACAGGTTTATCAGGTACACACCCAGCTCATTCCTCTGCCGCACCTGCCATCACAACGCACGCTGGTTACCATTGTGAAGTGGGCCTCTCATCACAAGTCAATCGTACAAAATCAGTCAATCGTTTGTGCTGTAAACATCTTAATTTTTGCTGTTATATTTCTGAGATATTAATGACTCTTATTTTTCAGATGTGAGGTCACCGCCTGTCATAATGGTATGGTATGGTTTTTATTTAGACAGGTGCACAATTTAACATCGACCAAAAGGAATGATGGGAATGATGCATTGTACCAGGTCATAGAAAAAGTGCTAATTTCCACCTGTAGTCCCTGGGCAGGTTGATGATACAGTGCAAAAAATTATCTTAAATGTAGATGAGTATGTGACCATTAAAGTGGTCCTTAAAATGGAAATTTAGAAAATTTAAGCTCCAACCCTTGGATTTCATTGAAACATTGGATAACATTTACCCCGCCTCATCGACCTTGAAGTTTTACCCTAGGGAACCGTTAGAGATGCTTTGTATTTGGGAGTGAATAAAGCAAATATATATATATTTAAAAATATATATAGAAAATAAGGAATCCCCTCTGAAAAAGTCTTTGTAACAAATATATCAACAAAATAAAACCATAAATTTAAACCTGGCTTGATCAATTATTCAGATTTTGTCACCGAAAATATGGGGAATTTTGGCAAAGACAACTTACTTTTTTAATGAAAACATAAAATGACAAAAAAAATTGCAATACATTTTTTTCTCATATTGATGTTAGTAATCAACAGAAAAAAGTTTAAAATTGGTATCTTTACATTTTAAAATGTTCCCTATTCACCTGCAGTGTCTCGCCTTAACAAAGTGTGTGTTCTAGGTGGCAAACTTCAACGTCAATGAGGCAGAGGTAAATGTTCTTGGAATTTGAAATATATATATATATATATATATATATATATATCAGGAGAGTTTTTGTGATTATTCAAACAAAATTCAGGGGTTGGAGCTTAAAAAATAATAATTTGAAAATGTACATAGGATTAAGGACCACCTTAGTGACCATTGATTTATACATTTTAACATCATTATTAACATATATTTATTTTAAATATGTTTGAAACATTATAACATTTTCCACCAATCCTCTTTCCAGGTTAATGGCTGCTCTCTCATGATGCCGTTACAGATCATGTGCATTATGCTCCAAAACGGCTCAAATAGACTGTCAAATGTATATGCTACATTTGAGCTGTACTTTGCCATACAGATTTCCATTTGTGCTGGTTCAGTTTTTAAAATATTAAAAAGTATAAAGCCTTGAGGCATGTCACACATACCATGCAAAAAGAATCATCAATATCTAACAACACAAACATAGCTCTTATGTCTTTTGTTGAGGGACCAACTTCACAGAGCTCGAGTGGTTGAAAATACTTTGTGTTGAAACGTGAAACATTGCCTTTGCCAAACAGACAACATGGTTCTAAAGCTCCTATAATTTAATATTGGGCAGGAGGGCAGGTCGTATTGTTTGGTTGTGCTAATATTTTTCTGATTTCTGTAAATCCTGCACCTACACACAAGAAACGAACTGGCAAGAAGTGTGTTATTTCTGTTGGCAAAATGTATAAGGTTATGTCCAAAATCCCAGAAATCCAAAACTCTTGTGTCTAATAAAGGAATATACTAAACACACTATTTAAGAACTGGCTTGTTTTTAAATGATCGTTCTGATTTAGATTTTCCTCCTGCCCTGTGCTGTCCCTGAAGTGGTCCTTGCCTGCATGTAGGCCGCCCACAGAGCCATGCAGTTGGTGGGCAGCCCAGCACGATGACGATGATGTAGAGCGTGGGCTGGAAGTACTGGTCCACTTTACTGTCCACGTCACAGAAGGAGATGTTGCACATAGCTCTGTGTGGAAGGGCCCTGCATACCCTCAGGGGCCCCTCACTGCAGCCATCAGCTCCGGCACAGGCGGCCCCTCTCCAGCTCCGCGACGGCTCAGAATCATTGGCTTTGGTCACAGAAACAAAGAGAATGTGTTATCACTTTGAGTCTCTCTGAACTTAAACAGTCACTTAGAATCAATAAGATCAGCAGCTTTTACCAACTAACAACACTGACAAGATCCAAATTATAGTGCAGGGGTCTGCAATAGTGGCTCAAAACAGTTTACTCGGCTTAATCTAGTTTTTCCATCATTTTCCATGGCTCTCTCAAATGGTGGTAGCGAGCTAAACTAAGAAAACAGAAGGCTGATCTGACAGATATCGCAAAACAGAGGCACAAGGATCATGTGCATCGTGTTTTTGAAGTTTGCTAAAATTATCACATACAGAGGCAGGATCATCACGGGCCACAGCAGTTAGCCAAGGCATTACTCTGTCTTCATCACCACAAAGGGCCTAACCAGCAACTCCAGGCTAGCCAACTCTGAGAACCTCAGGGAGCCGTCTGCTGCTGGTTCCAGAGTCGGGACTAAACACAGAGAGAACATGCTGGTCCCAGAGTCTGGACTAAATACAGAAAGAACCTGCTGGTCCCAGAGTCTGGACTAAATACAGAAAGAACCTGCTGGTCCAGAGTCTGGACTAAATACAGAAAGAACCTGCTGGTCCCAGAGTCTGGACTAAATACAGAAAGAACCTGCTGGTCCCAGAGTCTGACTAAATACAGAAAGAACCTGCTGGTCCAGAGTCGGGACTAAACACAGAGAGAACCTGCTTGTCCCAGAGTCTGGACTAAACACAGAGAGAATCTGCTTGTCCAGAGTCTGGACTAAATACAGGGAACCTGCTGGTCCAGAGTCAGGACTAATACAGAAAGAACCTGCTGGTCCCAGAGTCGGACTAAATACAGAAAGAACCTGCTGGTCCCAGAGTCTGGACTAAACACAGAGAGAATCTGCTTGTCCCAGAGTCTGGACTAAATACAGGGAGAACCTGCTGGTTCCAGAGTCTGGACTAAACACAGAGAGAACCTGCTGGTCCCAGAGTCTGGACTAAATACAGGGAGAACCTGCTGGTCCCAGAGTCTGGACTAAATACAGAAAGAACCTGCTGGTTCCAGAGTCAGGACTAAATACAGAAAGAACCTGCTGGTTCCAGAGTCTGGACTAAACACAGAAAGAACCTGCTGGTTCCAGAGTCGGGACTAAACACAGAGAGAACCTGCTGGTCCCAGAGTCAGGACTAAACAAAGAGAGAACCTGCTGGTCCAGAGTCGGGACTAAACACAGAGAGAACCTGCTGGTCCCAGAGTCAGGACTAAACACGGGTGGAACCTGCTGGTCCCAGAGTCAGGACTAAACACAGAGAGAACCTGCTGGTCCCAGAGTCGGGACTAAACACGGGTGGAACCTGCTGGTCCAGAGTCAGGACTAAACACAGAGAGAACCTGCTGGTCCCAGAGTCAGGACTAAACACAGAGAGAACCTGCTGGTCCAGAGTCAGGACTAAACAAGAGAGAACCTGCTGGTCCCAGAGTCAGGACTAAACACAGAGAGAACCTGCTGGTCCCAGAGTCGGGACTAAACACGGGTGGAACCTGCTGGTCCCAGAGTCAGGACTAAACACAGAGAGAACCTGCTGGTCCCAGAGTCGGGACTAAACACGGGTGGAACCTGCTGGTCCCAGAGTCAGGACTAAACACAGAGAGAACCTGCTGGTCCCAGAGTCGGGACTAACACGGGTGGAACCTGCTGGTCCAGAGTCAGGACTAAACACAGAGAGAACCTGCTGGTCCCAGAGTCAGGACTAAACACGGGTGGAACCTGCTGGTCCCAAAGTCAGGACAAAAATGTGTTTCAGTTTTACACAGCTAAAATGTGGAACAGACTTCAAGAAGATGTGAGAAAACTCTGACACTGTAATGTAATCTAATCCAGGCTGCTTATGATACTATTGTGTCTGTTTATGAATGAATATATGGATGTCTTATGGATGGATGTATAATCTTATGTAATGGTGAATGGCTCTTACTCAGCTGGGTTGGGTCCTTAGAAGTGGTCAGTCATCAGCAGAGGCCTGTAAACACACACACAGAACACAGGTCAGTGACATCCATGACAGAGCACAGATAATGTTTCCAAGTCGTCTGCTGGAGCTCAATGATTGTGACCTTGTGCATGAGAGACTTTTGCAGAGTGATAAATGGTCACATTTTATATAGCGCCTTTCTACCTGCTTTAGGCACTCAAAGCGCTTTACATCAAGGAAACAGTCAACCATTCACACTCTCATTCATACACCAGTGTACGCAGACACTGGAGGCAAGGTGGGTGAAGTGTCTTGCCCAAGGACACAACGACAGTGGGCACCTGCGGGATTCGAACCGCCGACCCTTTGGTCACAAGACGACCTGTACTCTCTGCACCACCGTCGCCGAGTGATTTGATAACAATCTCACATTGACATTTGACAGTGAAGTGTGGACTTTCAGAAGCAGAAGTTAGCTTCAGTCACCTCTGTAGGACGCTATAGAAATGGAATCATGATCTAGGTCGGCGGTTCCTAAAGTGGGGATCAGAACATCCAGACTAATCTCCGATGTTTATGAATTAATAAACAGGAGACTCTTCTGTAAAGAAGCGGGGTCTGGTTGGTGAGACTACTGGAGGTCACGAGCACCGAGTGAGGATTGTTTGCATGGTAATTTGGGGAGGTCCCAGCCTCAAACGTTTGTGAGCACCAAATCTAGGCTGTGAGAAAACTGTGAAATAAATGTTGCTGCATATAATCTTAATGTTTATCTGGTGAACTGTCTGTCATTATTGAACACACACGACTGAAGCTCTAATGTTGTAAATGAGTGCCCTGGGGTAGGGCAAGGCAACTTTATTTGTAGAACACAATTCATACACAAGCAATTCAAAGTGCTTCACAGCTGCACAAAACATAAAAAGTAATTAATTACAGTAAAAAGCAAAAGTTCAGACAAAATACTTTCAGTTGTCATATGCATGGATAAAAAGGGTAGACTGACAGAACCACTCACTCTTTTATTCGTCTAGCCTGTTGTGCATGTTTTAGGGGAAGCCGGAGTAGCCGAAGGAACCCTGCGCAGACACAGGGAGAATCATAAAATCACAGGAATGCCCTTAAAGGCTACGTTCCATTGTTGCAATATTGACGGCACGCCGCCATATTGGTCTGACATATGAAGCTTCTGCGCAAATTCAACCTGGAAGACCCTCCTCCACGCCTTTCTCCACCTGGCCTCTCCTCGGCTCTGCTCGTTGTCGACTGGCCAACACACTCTTCCACCACCAGGGTCCAGGCTCGGGGTAAGATTCTGGCTATCATTCATCACTGCCGTGCATTTCACATCGTTCGTTCAATCTTCCGCCGGGGTCTGAGCCCCAATAATGACTCATGTTCATTAATTAAACACTCGTACTGCCTTTCTGTCTCTGTGAGTCTTTTCAGGTTGAAATGTTATTACATCAGCCAATGCAGCCTTGGCATAATGATTGTTGCCGTTTTTCTGATAAAACCCATTATAACAACAAATGCAAGTATGATCATAAGGATTAAGGGTTGCTATGAATCACAGTTTGACAATTTTCTTGCCACATTTTAAAATCTATTTTATTGTATGATGTTTTCTAGCCTGGTTTTACCATACCCTCGTACTCATTTCGTTTCGTACAGAGGGTCTGGATCTTCACAATTGAGCTCCGTTAACAGGTGGGAGGGGTGAACTCCTTTGAAACGATTGGATCTGATTTTCGCTAGCGTTTGGTCGTGATGTATGTAATGTTGAGTGAAGCAGCTATCATAACTCTATCATAACTCTATCATAACTCTATCATAACTCTATCATAACTCTATCATAGCTCTATCATAGCTCTATCATAACTCTATCATAACTCTATCATAACTCTATCATAGCTCTATCATAACTCTATCATAACTCTATCATAGCTCTATCATAACTCTATCATAACTCTATCATAACTCTATCATAACTCTATCATAACTCTTGGAACATTCCTTGCGCATTCGAAGTCTTCAGTTATAATTTCTGGATATTTGGGAGCCGAGCCAGAACGGATTGAAGAGCTTCCTTTACGTTCGTATCCGCCGCCATTGCCGAACTACAACCAGCAAATGCGGCGCAAATGCTTGACGTCACGTACAACACCCGCCTCCCCCGCTCACTGAATGGTAGGTGAAATTCAACCAATGAAACGCAGCCACTGAAATCAATCCCAGACGTACATGTAGGGAAAAGATAACTGACCGGAGTTTACGGATGGCTAAAGCCAGGCTAGATGTTTTTTTTATCAAAGCAGGCTGTAATTGGCCGATACAAAGAGTAGACAGCAGCATTCACATCAACATGACTGTTAGCATTACGTTATTTTGTTTAATGGATGGAATACATTATATTTGAAGTGAACTAATGTTTTATGTTATTTATTATCCCTGTTTTTGTGACACAAAGTGCCGTTAACGTTTGTTAACCCAATCTGATTGCAACAAACAACCAAATAAAGTGACCAAAATAATAATATGAACTTTTAATTATAATTCATACCTGAGGGAGGTAATTCCCTGCATCATATTCAACTAAAATGACTGTGCCACGTGATACAGCTGTTCCATGGTGAGGATCCAGACCAAACAACTCTTTTGTTTGCCTTTTTACAGACACTTCTGAATTTCTCATGAAACTGCATGTCTTATTTCCAACACTGAAATGTTGACGCATCATAAAATTAAAACCAGTCGCATTATTTACAAAAGGTTATTATGTTATAATTTGTTTGACCATTTTTATATATTCCACATACTACATGAGCATATTCCATTTAAAATTGGTCAGTTTATGACCATTGGCAGTTATTGGGATCATGGGTGCCTTGGAGCTATACTTCTGCTGAGGAAACTTGAGTAACCATGGGCCTTTGGCAGTTAGCAGCAAGATGATCGACACAAAAAAGAACAGAATTTAGTTTCTTAAGTTGATAAGTTCATGGAGGTTCACAGTCTCATTTGTCTGATTGAGACAAATGTGACAAATGTCTTACAACTTACAACACAAGTCCGAGATAACATTTAAGACAAATTTTGCGGTTGTATCATCGAATGAAAAATCTTTTAAAGGCCAGAGAGAAGAGGTTCTTGATACATGAATAGTTTTGCAACAACATTAATGAAAGTCCCAGGCTTCTGTAGAAATGTGAAGAGTCTTTGAGGAGGTGCTGGGAAAGGGCTGGAGAGCGAGCGCAGCTTTCATCAGGTTGTTGTTACAGTGGGGCCCGGGCCCCTGCAGGTGAAGCGCTGGTGTCCAGCCAAAGCACCACAGGACTCTGCTCCACAGACTTCCCGGAAACAGGAATGTGTTTTTGGGTGTGTGTCAGGGCCTAATGAGTGAGGGCTGCGACCTATGAGTGTGCGCGTGTGCTGGGGTCTAACCGCATTATGATTGGGACGAGATTTGTGATTCCGTTATCAGATCACAATTCAGCTGACGGTGCACTTTAGCTGCTAATACACGAGTCACACAATCTCAGACCCACTGTGGAGTGCTCTGAACTACAGGTTTGGAAGGTTTTATGCATAATAACATTATATGGCGATGGATTATTTTATTATTACACATCTTTCCAAATTAGGTGAACCCAAACCTTTGCAGTTTGCTAAACAGTAACACTTTAGATTACAGCCCACAATTTACAGGTAATTACACATTAAAGTGCAAGGTTTAATAAAGTGTAACAAGAGGGACAAAGTGTAACAAAGCTGCACAACGTGGAGTGACAGGTATTTTGGCCGTCATATAGGTGTGGTTTATAAACAGGTCAGACACAGAGCGGTTCAGAAGCCCCTTATGAGAGACCAACATGCCCCATTAGAATCGTGAGGCCGTCCATCTGTGGACCCACCACCTGCAGGAGGAGCCATAGGGGCTGGTGCAGCTCCAACAGCTGCCCCCACGACCCGGGAACAGACAAGTGGAAGAAAATGACTAACGCGCAAATACACCATACCTAATGTGTAACTACACATCAGCACGGGCTGTAATTTAAAGTGAGACGCTATGTACACTTTTATTACACCTTGTACGCCTTTGTGACACATCTACATATTGAACACCTGAGTTACATTTGGCACACCTTTATTAAATCTTGTACTTTAATGTGTAATTACCTGTACTTACACGTGTAATTACTTATTACCTGTACCTACACATGGAACTTGCGGGCTGTAATCTAAAATGTTACCCAGTGTTGCCTTTCAGATTACAATTTTGGTTCAATTGCGATTCGGTGTGCAGCGCGGTGCTCACCCCTTCACTCAGCTCTCACCTATTATGCAGACGGACACTGCAGGGGCAATGGAGTTTAGTGTTTTGTGGAGGACAGTGACTCGGACTGTCCCAGCACATGACGGATGAGGCAGCGCTGAACTCTGCTGCTGCTCATCTGTAACCATTGTTTGTTTATTGTCCTAATGTCCACTCTGTCTCTACACCGCCATCACCTTCAGAAGCTCCTCCATGTCCCGATTAGGTTCTGACTCCTCATCTGAACCCACTATGTAGATGATGTCCCACTTCTTTAATATTTCCAAGGGATTCACATACAGAGGACTTCATAGCCACACATCTAACAATAATTGGTGTCTGTGTTGGAGTATTTTATAATCTATTGCTATCCCGATGTTTGGGGCTCAAACAGCATTTGAAATGGTTTTATTTCTCAAAAGTGTCCCATGTCGTTCCCCCACATTGCACGTGTCCACCTTTGACTTGTTTCACAGGTGGTTGGTGGTCTCCCTCTCGCTCATACAGCTCGATATCGGCCCAGCTTCAGAAGCCTCCTGCACCTCTCCATGAGGCGCCAGCTTGTTTTCATGTCCATATGGGTGAGGTGAGGCAGCCCCGAAAAGAACGCTCTTCTCAGAAAACAGGAACGAGGGCCGAGCAGAGCGCTATGTCCACGCCGAATAGTGCAGCCCCGCCCCTGCGGCAAGCACCGACTTGACAAGGGCATTAACCACACAGTTCTGGAGTTTAAAACCAAGTCATTTTCTTTTCTTCTGTTGAAGTCATCTGCTAACTTTTAACACAAGCAGAGAGGGTTTTCAGTGTTTTATTGATTGCCAATAAAATGGAAAACAGACAGAAGATCCAGCTCTGAGCACATTTGTTCTTCTGTCCTGATTCTTTCTCTGCTGCAGCTCTCATCTCTGTCCTTGAAGTTTACAGTGATCCCTGTGGCCGTCACAGACCAGAGAACTGCCTGTACTATCTGCAGAGATGACCCACATCCATGTGGCAAAGGTTTGCTCTCTCGCAGACATAAATAATGGAAGCATTTAATAATAACCGTGGGCGGCACAGTAGCACAGCGGTTAGCGCTCGTGCTTCACAGCTAGAAGGTCCGGGTTGGATTCCCACCTGGATGAGGCCTTTCTGTGTGGAGTTTGCATGTTCTCCCCGTGTTTGCGTAGGTTTCTTCCGGGTACTCCGGTTTCTCTTACCACTAAAACGTATACAATAGGCCAGGATGAATTAGAGTGTGTTTGAGAGTGCGCATGGGGGACAAAGGATGCAAATCAGCCCAAGGCTACAATCCGGTGTGGCTTGTTTACATGCATGAGACCCATGTATGTTCATTAACATGCACTGTCCCGACCAAATAAACCAATAAATAATAATATGATCACTACAGCTGATCCAGGACTATGATCATGTCCAGGACAGTTCGGGCTGGATTCTGGATCATGGATAAAGCCTGGATTTGGGGACACTCCTGGATTTCTCGGGACGTCTGGCCACCTTCATCACATTACACGCGGAAATGTAGCGTGATCACAAGACGAGAGGCCACATGACCAGCTTTTACACTTTTCCTCTTCTTACATCTTAAATCTTACATTCCTTCAAACGAACTTGAAAAAGTGATACATGCACTCATTAGCACTCGTTTAGATTATTGTAATGTTTTGCACTGTGGTTTGGACCAAGCATCCATAAAGAGGCTGTAAATGGTTCAAAACTCAACGGCCCGTTTGCTGACCAGCACCAGGCGACGGGAGCACATCACACCTGTGCTCGCCCGTCTGCACTGGCTCCCTGTCTGTCACAGAATCAACTTCAAGATTGCTTTCTGCTTTCTGTCCATGCTCCGTCCAGAGCACTTCGCTCAGCTGACCTGCTCCTTCTGGATGTGCCCAAACGTACATGAAAATCAGAGGAGGCAGAGCTTTTTCCGCTGCTGCCCCACCGGCTGTGGAACGGTCTGCCCCTCAGCGTCCGTTTGGCCCTGACTCTAAGCAGTTTTAAGTCCTCCCTTAAAACCCACCTGTTTGCAGGCTTTTTAATATGTTCAGCTGTTTCTCCATTGTATTTTCTGTTTCATTGTTCTTGACGTTATAGTTTATGCCTTGTTTGTATTTGTATTCCTAGTTTTTATCATCTGTTTTTTGTTGTGAAGCACTTTGGGCAGCCGTTGTTGTTGTATATGTGCTAGAGAAATAAAGTTGACCTTGACCTCTTCTTTACAAAGACGTGTGTCTGGGATCAGGAGAGATTTCTTCCAATTCCCGATGGGCATGGTGATTGACAAGCCTATTAACCAATCAGAAGAAAGCCAGATATGACCAAAGGTGGGTAGAGTAGCCAAAATACTTACTCAAGTTAGAGTAACGTTACTTTGAATTACAAGTAAAAAGTTAGTTAGTACTGAGTAACTGAGCGGGAAAAAATATATGAATGGCGCCATACATTGTGTGAAACAAAACATAAAATAATCGAGATATTTCCAAAGAAAATTCAAAGAAAATGTCACAAAAATACAGAAAAACTCACAGTGGAAACAGTAACTAATTATTTTTACTCAAGTAAGAGTACAGATCATAGACTGTTAAAAAGAATAGACAGCTCCTCCTCACTCTTCCCCGTTTACCATAATGACCACTTTCGAGGGGAAATCATGGCGGATTTACAGACTCCTCCTCCCCAGCTCTGACGAAGCATGTTCCTAATAAGGGCATAAGGGCGGGATCTTCACTGTAAACTTGGCCTTTGCGTGACGTGTAGCTCGCGCAGCTCCAATGCCAACAGTCCGACCTCCGTTAAGTAGGAGATTAAAAAAAATATATTTCGAAAACCAGCCTGGTTTCTTTTTTTGTGAGTAACCCAGCGTTATCTCAGGAGGAATATGTAGCCATATTAAGTGTTGAAAAAATTGAAATCAGGCATTAAAGTTGTTTTTAACGTGTCTAAAGTCCAATGCTTTTCAATGGGGGCCTAGCGGCCAAATGGAGGTACTACAGCAATGGAAGAGCAATGGCGGCCTCCAGTGTTTGCGGTCACAAAGCAGAGCAGCCAGCGGCCATTGGTACAGATACTGCAATATAATTGTACTCAAGAAGAAGTAAAAAGTACTGTATGAAAAAACTACACTATAAAGTACAATTTCTTCCAAATGTAACTACCCGCCTTTGGATTAAGGTTAGGGTTATGGTGCTTTCTTTGTCATTATACAACAACTGTATGTGGCAAGGCGAGTGGGCGAGCCAGGCGGCTGTGGACCCACCAACCAATTTACCCACAACATCCCGAGACAACGCCAGGGGCATGGCGCCCCAAATAATAAAAGTTAAGATAAAGTTAACCCATAGGCAATGAAGGTTCGTTAAAATTGGCAGGACAAAGGCAAGTTACATAACATGAATTTATTCTCTTTAAGTTAGGTAGATTACTAAAATATGTTTAGACAAGTTCAGTTCATAAAGGTTCACCATTATCTCGGCAGTCCAAACATAGGTCCATATGAAAGTTTGTAGAATCCAGGTACATACTTTGAATTCATGAGGTGAAGTTATCACAGCAGTTATAAAACAGTACAAAAAGGTGGAGTGGGCACGCCATCAGGACCCAGGTAAATGGTTGATTGCATTGCGCTCTCCGGACGAGCCATTCCGGGACCCCGCGCATCCGACCCTGCCCAGCTACGCAGAAGCCTCCGGACCAGCACTAGCAAGCTACAAATAATGACCATCTATTAACAACCACCCAATCACTTTAGTACAAACGCCATCGCACTAGCTTACCCGCAATGCACCATGGACGTTGACTACGACTCAGTTGCTGGCTTTACGCCTTCAGCCGCCGGCTTGACGCTCCAACACGTCATGAACAACTTGTAAACAACTCGTCCACTGCACGCCTAGCCCGAGTGCTGCATGGCCAATGTGACGTCCGAGAGAGGAGAGGTCAGGTACGGGTGAAAGGACACTCGGGCCAACTCACGGATTGACTGACGCGTTACGTCGCCACGTACCCGGAAGTGTGGCTGTGAGCAGTGTGAGCAGTGTGAGAACAGTGTGGCAGCTAACATTCTTGCAGAGTCCGGTTGAGAGAGAGCAAAATGCCTAAACCGACAAAAACAGAGGCGAAGCAACTGCCAGAAATGGCGGTGGATGAGGATTACGTGAGCCTCAGTCGAGTCACGGAACTCATGGAGCAGCAAAGGGACATGTTCAGGGAAATAATACAACAACAACAGGAGAACTTCAAAGGATTCATTAAAATCATCATGGAAGCAACAAACACCCGAATGGATTCACAGACAAAGGACATTCAAGAGCTAAAAACAAGCCTACAGTTCACGCAAGGTGAGGTGGACACTCTGAAAGAAGGAACATTGAAACTCACTGAGCGCACGAACACAACACAAAACGATCTTTATAAAGTATGTGACAATTTGCATATTATCACGGACAAACTGGAGTATCTGGAGGGACAGAGCCGCAGAAACAACCTGGTCTTTGAGGGAGTGTTGGAGACGCCTGGGGAGACCTGGGCCGACGCAGAGGAGAAAGTTAAAACACTACTGAGGGAGAAGTTACAACTACAACACCCGGTGGAGGTGGAGAGGGCTCACCGCGTAGGGAAACCCGACGGCGGGAGAGACTGGCCGAGACCCATCATCGCCAAACTACTGCGTTGGAAGGATCGTGAAGCAATCCTGCAGCGCGCTAAACACCTCAAAGGGACCAAAATTTTCATAAACGAGGACTACACGGAATCCATCCAAAGGAAGCGAAAAGAACTGATGCCGGAGCTGAGAGCTGCCAGGGAAAGGGGGAGATTGCCTTCTTGCGCTATGATAAACTCATTGTACGTCTGCGCACCAGTACACCAAATCAAGTATAAACACCGGGAAAAGCGTATGGATTTTGGTATGTAAAAGCACATAACTTCACATGTCCTGTAATACATATAGTTCTATAGGAAGCATCGACTTGGACCTTTCATTAAGGAGAATTGCTGAAGCAAATAACCAGGATTTTACATTATCACAATATGACTTACAGAACACTGAGATCGACATCGACCCTGAACATAACTTCTTTACTAGAGCTACTAATGACTGTCAATATTACACAGAGGATCTTTACAATAGTAAACTTAAGAACATTAAGGCATTCACTGTAATCCACTTCAATAGTCGAAGCCTCTATGCAAACTTTAACCACATCAAAAG
Source organism: Neogobius melanostomus (assembly GCA_007210695.1). NCBI lineage: Eukaryota > Metazoa > Chordata > Actinopteri > Gobiiformes > Gobiidae > Neogobius > Neogobius melanostomus. The sequence goes on along the minus strand of VHKM01000593.1, from coordinate 153,778 downwards.
CTTCTTAAAACAGTTTTCTAAACCATTTAGTGTAATTTTAATCACAGAAACATGGATTAATAATGACAGAGAAATTGAGTTTTCTATTGATGGTTATGAATTTATAAGTATGAACAGAAGAAACAAGCATGGTGGGGGTGTAGCTATGTTTGTAGACTCCAACTACAGTTACAAAGTAATGGAAAATAAGACTATGGCAGTGGATGATGTACTTGAATGCCTTACTGTAGAAATTACAAGGCAAAAAAAGAAAAATATTATTGTAAGTTGTATTTATAGAACACCTGGCTCTGATATAGATGTTTTTTCTAATTGGATGGAGGAGCACTTTTCAGGTTTAAATCATAAAGTCATGTTTGTGGGGGAGACCTTAACATCGATCTGTTAAACCCATATAAACATAAAAAGACGGACGAATTTATAAATACTTTATTTAGTATAGGTCTGTTTCCTCTAATAACTAAACCGAGTAGAATCACAACCCATAGTGCGACTTTGATTGATAACATTTTCTCAAATGAAATAGATAGTGATACAATTAGTGGATTAATGATAAATGATATTAGTGATCACCTGCCAGTTTTTGTATTGTACAAAAATGGATATTTAAATATTGATGATGAAAAAATGTATTGGTTTAGAAGGGTAAAAACAGAAAAAACTATTGAGGTATTTAAAAAGGAACTATTAGCTCAAGACTGGAGTATTGTATATAGAGAGAATGACACTAATAAGGCATATGATGAGTTTACGCGAATATTTCATAAAGTATATGACAAAAAATGCCCAATGAAAAAACATTGTAAAAACAGAAAGTGTAAAGAAAACCCATGGATGTCTAAGGGTTTACTAAATGCATGCAAGAAAAAAAATTCACTCTACAAAAAATGTATAAATGATAGAACAAAAGAAGCTGAGGATAAATATAAGAAATATAAAAATAAATTGACAGGTATCATTAGAAAATGTAAACAGGATTATTATAATAAGTTGTTAGATAGCAATAAGAATAATATTAAAGGTTTATGGAATATCTTAAATAGTATAATTAGAAATAAACCGAGAACGATTAATTATCCAAAATATTTCAAAGATGAGGATAACACTTTAAATAATATGAATGAAGTGGTCGATACATTTAATAAATTCTTTGTAGATGTTGGACCGAATCTTGCTGCAAAAATTACAAATGTTGAGAACTATAATTGTGAACTGATAGACACAAATCCTCTGTCCATGTTCCTCAAACCTGTGGAGGGAAAGGAGATACTGGACATTGTTAAAGGGTGTAAAAATAAAACCTCGACAGATTACCATGACATGGATATGAAAACTTTAAAAACTGTATCTCTAAGCCGTTAACATACATTTGTAACCTATCGTTGCAAACTGGACAATTTCCTGAAAGTATGAAAGTAGCAAAAGTGATTCCTCTGTTCAAGGCAGGAGATAAACATCTCTTTACAAACTACAGGCCTGTTTCCCTTTTACCGCAATTCTCAAAAATCTTAGAGAAGGTTTATAACTCTAGACTTGACAGCTTTATTGAAAGGTGTAATTTACTCTCGGACAATCAGTTTGGTTTTAGGAATAATCACTCAACCTCACACGCTCTCTTTGATATAATTGAAGAAATAACTAATGCTGTAGATAACAAGAAATATGCAATAGGGTTATTTATTGACCTGAGTAAAGCGTTTGATACAATAAACTATGATATACTAATTAATAAACTAGAACATTATGGGATTAGGGGGGTAGCTCTACAGTGGGTTACCAGTTATTTAAAAAATAGAAAACAATGTGTGAAAATAGGTGATTATCAGTCGAGTTGTCGACAAATTGTGTGTGGTTTACCTCAAGGGTCCATTCTGGGTCCAAAATTGTTTAATATGTACATTAACGACATTTGTAAAACTTCTCAAGTACTTAAATTTATCTTGTTTGCTGACGATACAAATATTTCTGCATCGGGAGACGATTTACAACAACTGTCGGATTGTTAACTTGGAACTCAAAAGTGTCAACAAGTGGTTCAAACAAAATAAATTATCTCTAAATCTGAGTAAAAGTAAAATGATGATATTTGGCAACCGTAATTCCAATGCTCAGGAAGCAATTCAGATAGAGGGTGTTGTCATAGAGCGAGTGCATGAAATCAAATTCCTTGGTGTTATTATAGATGACAGAATTACTTGGAAAGCTCATATTAAATATATATCTACAAACATTTCTAGAAGCATTTCAGTAATAGCAAAAGCAAAGCACATTTTAAATATCAAAGCTCTACATATCTTATACTGTTCTCTGATTTGCCATATTTATATTATTGTACTGTGGTTTGGGGTAGTACTTATAAAAACACATTAAAACCAATAGTATTGTTGCAAAAAAGAGCTATCCGATTAATTCATAAAGTTGGGTTTTTGGACCACACAAACTCATTATTTTTAAAATCAAAGATCATGAAGTTCTGTGACATTGTTGAGTTCCAAACTGTACAGATGTTATACAAAGCAAGATACAAACTGTTACCGGGCCAAATACAAAGAAGGTTCCAAGAACGTACTGGTCGTTATGAATTACGTGATGAATTAAACTTTAGGACTCAGAAACATAGCTCAACTTTGAAAAGTTTTAGCCCAACAGTTAATGGTGTACAATTGTGGAATAAACTGGAAATGGAGTTGAAACGATGTCCAAACATCAACCTGTTCAAATATAAATACAAACAAAAGACTTTTGAAATATACAGAGAACAAGAAATGTGTTGCCACTAGAGGCGCAGTAGGATCAATTATGTGTGTTTCCTCAATAATCAAGGAAGAGTGTTGCTGCTTGGAACGGTTGTCATTCTATTGCTCAAATTTACAAATTGAGAATTAGGGTAGGCAAGTTATGAATCTGTTGAGAGGGACCCTCCCAACGGGCTCAAAACCTTATCTTTTAATGCACCACTCAGCATAGGAACATCATCTACAAAATCAGCTGTTAGGGCAGCTGGGTGGGGGTTTGTTGAGGGGAGTTACTGCCCTCTTCAACTAGCCCGTTCTACACCCTGGCTTTTTAATGCACCTCACTATGCAGGGCTTACATCATACTTCACAAATAACTCAATTAAACAAATATAATAATAATGATAATTAAACCCACATTAAATTATATTGAGGATGGTAATGACAACTGGGAAGTAGCAAGATCTCAGAGTATAATATGTATTAATGCACCTTTATAACATAAAAGTAGCACATTCTTTTGTTGTTCTTTATTTTGCTGTTGTTTTTATTTTGTTCTGGTTCATCATTTATTGTTACTTTGCCCTATGTTCCTTTGTTTATGATTTGCTACCTTGTAAATATTAAATGTAATGTTATTATTTTATTTTGGGGTGGGCGCTTATAAGCCTTTGGCTTCAGCCCACTCCCTTTGAGCAGGTTAACTGCTCAAACAAATAAATAAACTAAACTAAACTAAAGGGCTCCTTTTATAGCGCGCCCTCTACGTCTCATTAATTAACTGCAGGTCGCTAAACCCCAACTCACTACATGTACAATGAAATGTGTGTTTTGGATATGATGCGAGCGGCATGCGGTGTATTTAGAAGAAGTTAGACAAATGTGAACCATCTGTGTCATTTTTGCCACAAAAACTTAAGGAACAAGAAGTCATTCGTAATTTTAAAAGTAGAAGAATGCGTAACAGCTGTTTCAATCAATGTAAGTATAGAACGGAACAAATATACTTTCGATAGACGGCAATAAGAAGATAATCCTCTTCGAGAAGATGAAGCAGGTACATTCTTGTTATTTAAGAAAACAACTTGTAGTTAATTTTGTCTTCCTGACGTGATCATGTGTGATTGGGTCGCAGTGTTGGAAACGTTACTTTTAAATAGTTACTCACTTGTTCCAAAAAGTAACTGAGTTAGTAACTGAATTACTCTATAATAAAAGTAACTCGTTACTGTGTTACTGTTAAAAAAAAAGCTGGTGTATGTCAAAGAATTTAGATTTTTTTTAGCAGTTTTCACAAGTCAGTGTAAATGAGTCGAACAGACAGGTGTTTGTATTTATGTTCTATCATGTCAAAGATGTTCATAGTAACTGAATGAACTGAATGGGGGGTAGAGTGGGGGAGGCCTCTGTGACTGAATGGTATTGACCAGTATTTGCGTCGCTGTTTTATTAATGTAAGAATACGGTCGTATTCACAGAGAATGAGGAGGCCAACGATCAGGGCAGACTTTACGCACAGGCATTGTGCAAGTCTCTCCGTTCATTCATCAGGCAAAACGGAAAACAATCACCAGCAAATATGAGTTTAGATACTCTAACAGAAAGTTAGCAGCCTGCAGTGTCTCTGGAGCGGAGAGCGGGGAGAGGTGGAAAAGACGCGTCTCCACCGATTCTGCGTCTTTGGGTAAAAAATAAGTTCCAACACTATTGATCAAAGATCACCAAGTCGATTCTCCCCCGCACCGTTCACAAACAGCGCTGTGGGGATGACGAGCCACGAGTCGGGGACACGAGGAATGTCGTTTTTGGAGCAGAGAGCATGATGCAACACTCTGCACACAGTCAGATGTACGCGATAGGTCCTGCAGACAAAGGTGTAGGCCGCGCAGCTGTCCCTGTCCTGGAGGGGCAGAGGACACTGAATGATGTGATCCCCAAGGGGCATCAACAAAGGCAGCATGAGAAGAGACTCCGCCCCTGCTCTCCAAGCTCCTGCAGCATGAAATACAGCTGCGGTGAGCTGACACCGCGGCGCTTCATTCAGTCGAATTGTAACGTGCCACTTTTGTTTTCACAGTAACGACAACGGCGTTGTAACGATGGGAAGAGAATTAGAGAATTAGATTACTCTGTTAATGAAAATGTAGTGCTGTTATACTTAAACTCCGTTATTCCCAACACTGTTGGGTCAATATAAAACCTTTCAAGATTTGATTGTTCTAGACAGTCCTGTGGATAAATGGACAGGCTAAAGTCTGTCAAGCAGCGAAAGCCTCGCTGCCAATGTGGAGGATTATGTCCTCACTTTCTCCTCTTGAGAAAAATCTGACCTTGCTGCTGAAAATCATGCCAAACTCTGGGTAACAAATTACGTAATATGTCCCTAGCCTAAGTCACAGTTACACTTGTTTTTGTTACTGTTACGTAAAACAGATTGGAGAATTCTTATTAGAAACTTATTAGCTTTAGCACCAGTTTCCCACAGCCTGCCTCGCCAACTCGCACCATAACCACCATAACCTTCATCCGCCGGGCTGATGTTCTGGAGCGTGACTGTCCCAGCTTGTCATTAGGTCCTCCCGGTCCTCGGGGACAGAGCAGGTCAGCATATTCTGCTCCAGTTAAAATACATCATTGCAGAATATGCTGACTGATACATCATTTTAATGAGGCCGTCCAATTTATGAGACGAATAAATTGGGGAAAAGAGGATATGCCTGATTTGCCGCTCTCTGAGTTCAGGGATGCATGGGTCAAGTAGCACTTCTGTTTTGTGGAGGCCGTCCTCATGAGTGTGAGGTCAGTCTGTTCCAGCTCCAAAACATTACATTTAAAGTAAACATGTTTAATGATACAATATCGTTTTACTGTTTATTCATTTGAGCTTTTATTTAACTTAAGTAGATATGTTTTGTCTAAATATCGCTTGGTCCTGTGGGTTCCCAGATGGCGTAGTAAGCACTAAGTCTAAGACATGGATGTGGAAGCTCTGAAAGATATTCCCAATCCATCACACTGGTTAAAGAAACACAGTCATTCCCTTCGTGTTTACCATGAGACTCCATTATTTCATATAAATGAGAACATGCTGACGAAGAGGAAAGGGAAACAAACTGTCGGCAACGAGGAAGGAGGCCTTTATGGTGCGTACAGACCAAACACTGACACGCCACCAACTTCCATGTTAACCCTATGTAGACGCTTCGACGCGTTTCGAAATGTAAGCAAAGATGTCCGCACGTATCAAGCGTTCCAAATGCGAGCAGATGAGGATTAACGCGCGTCAAAGCCAGGGAGAACAGCGCGGTACAGAGCAGGGATGCCCCGCCCACTGCTTCATGCACTCAAGTAATCACAATCTACACGTGCGTTCATTTACGCCTTGTTAACCAATCAGGGACTGGGCTCAAATAGTGAGCACAAGCGTCACCTGTTACCTGCAGCAGTGGCGCAAAAAGGGCATACGCAATATATGCCTTGCATAGGGGCGCTGAAAGGACGGAGCGCCAATAGTGTTGTGTCGGTCGTGAACGATCCGGCTCTTTTGAACGAGTCTTTACAGTGAACGATATGAACGGGTTCGCGGTTTTTTATTCCTCTTTGGGGGACGGGCATCACTTTAGTTGTGCTTATTTTGCGAAACAAAAGTCACTGCTGGAGTGGGGCAGAGAGGAGTGCAGAGGGACTGTCATCTCCACCCCCCACGAGGAGCTCAAAGTGAGCATAAGGCAACAAGTTTGAGAAATAAAAGTTCTAATGAAATAATAAACACGGTTACAGAGGAGATCGCGTTGAAGCTTGCGTTGTTTTCTCCCCTCTTGTGCGAGGGAGAGAGAGGGAGAGGAGGAAAAGTTACGTGACATTTTCGTTAAAATAAAGTCAATTCAGAGGGTATTTATTTTCTTTAAAAAAAAAAGAAACAACCATCAAAGAGCCATGTGTGTGTTTGTGTGTGTGTGTGGGAGGGGGGGTAGTTGCGCACCTGACCTGCAGCATGGAGGACAAGTTGATCATCGCGGTTTGCGCTCGGCCTGAGTTGTATGACACGCCTCCTAATTATGACGCTTGCAAAACTTCACGCGCCAGCAAACGGGCGTTTCTCGCGAGTGTGAAGCGGCAATGTTTGGCGTCCAACTAGAGGCTGACGGAGCGTGGACGCACGTTCGGTCTGAACGCACCTTTAGTGCCTGGAAGGACCAGGCACTAAAGGCCAATGTTGGAGATGCTAGTGTTAGCCCTATCCTTGGACATTATACAGGCACTCACAGCAAACTGAGCCTGCCCTGGATTGAAAACATTCCTGTTCTTAAGAATAATATGAACAACACACAATATGCACAATTACTACAAATGTTCACCCAGGTGAATGTACCCTGAATATAGAAAGGTTCAAAGAATACAGCGAACATATCACGAGAGCCGTCCTCCTGGGCACGGGCATGTTTCAAATCAGTTTCTTTAGGTCTGTTTATGCACTCTTGTTGTATTTATCAAATCAAGTATTCGGAATGAATCTACATGTTTGTTCACACTTCAGTTATACAGGTGGAGAAGACTGTAGACTGGAGGTTCACAGCAAGAAGGTCCCGGGTTCGACTCCCATCTGGACGGGGCCCTTCTTCTTCTCTGTTCCAGAAGGAAAGAGCCACTGGTTTGGGGGAAAACCACTGCAACCTGTCTGGGGGCACGGGATGTTCCACCTGCTCTCGTCTCTTGTGTTGTTCTGTTTGTAAAGATGTCTACACAGAAGAGACCTGAGACCAGTTGTCAGCAATGTTCGGCCCGGGGGACAATTTTGGCCCGTTGCCAATATTTTTTGGCCCGCCAGAGGATTTCGGAAAAAAAAAAAAGTTCCTCTTGGAATGAGACTGACTTGTCATCAAAATATCAAACATAAACATACATTTGTGCCACGTCCATCGCGTCTGTGCTTTGGTCAATAGCCAGGGAATAATGATCAGCCTTATGGAGAGCGCGTGTTATTTCCCCATGTATGTCTGGGGACAGTGCTTCGATATGCCGTACAGCAGTGCACACGGAGAGTGGCATCTGTTTTACAGAAGCGATCAGTGGACATCTGTGGACAGCTCTTGCAACACGGACACCATCACAGCCTTCATAACCTCTGCATCAGTAAAAGGCTTCCCATGCCGGGCCAAAATCCAGGACGCTTTAAGCGAGGCACTGGATACCTTTTCCTGTGTGGTCAGGCCTCAAACTAGGACCCTGCTGCTCCGGATATAACAGTCATAAAGAGCAATGATTTTGAGACGCCTTGACTCAGATTGAAGTGGAAAGGACGCACTGAATGACCCATGTTTCATTTCGTGATGTCGCCGAATATTGTACTCGGAGACGCAAACTGAGGTTTGGCATTCACATATCCAGGTAGGATGAAACCATATGTTTGTCGCCATTCCTCCATGAAACTCCTGTTTTCACTGTCTTTTTTGTCCTTTGGAAAGCGACATCTTTGTGATGCTAACTTTATTTTTGCTAGTGCTGTGTAACCCGCGAAAATCCGACAGACTCGGGGATAGTATTGTTTCAAACAATATTTTATTTTAAAATAAAAAATATGTATAGTTTGGGGGTATCTAGTATTGAATATCCATGCATGAATAAATCTATTTTTTATCAATTGACCGGCTGGCCCGCCACCTATTGGCGTAAAAAAATATTGGCCCGAAGCCAAGCCAACTTTCCGACCCCTGCCTGAGACTATCATAAGACCTTCTGTGCACGTGTGAGCTGTAATGTTGTTCTACAACAGCAGGCGGCGCTGGGGGTGACATGAGTTTTGCAAACAAACTCAATTGTGTTTCACTTTCACGTGTTTGCAGATTAACTCCAAGTCTAAACATGAAACTTCACAAATCCAGCCTCCTCAGTGGATAAAACGGACTGGATGACTGCAGATGTTTGTGAAGAAGAAGGCAAATTCCCATGTCATTCTCCACACGGCTAAAGCTAAAGTGAGCTAACAGCAGCACACTGTTGGGATAGGCCCTACATACTTCCCTCTGTCTCGGTACCGCTGCAGTTTTTGCCTTTTTCTGCAAAATGCATGTGTGGTTTCTGTGCACCACATTGTTTTTATGGATGCTTTTGTATGTCTTTGCTGTGTTTTTGTGGTGTGTGTGGATTTCTTTTTACTGCAGAGAGTCCATAATGGTCCTGAAGAAAGCAGCTTTTTAAAAGTAAACAGCTAGCTTATGAGCTGAAGACATTTGAGACCTACACATTTCTTCTTCTGAGACACTGAAGAGGCACCAAGAGTCCCCACACAGGAGCTACAGGAAACAAGGAAGGGACAAACGAGGAGATGGTGAAAGACTGTTGTGGAGCGGAGGGAGCTGTGCAGGAGGAAGAGGAAGGAGGAGGTGGAGCTGACCAGTGCAGGACACCATCCTCTGAAACAGGTACAACCCCAGAGGCGGTGCACTGTTTCAGAGGATCAGAGGAGACTGAAGGCAGCCAGCCAGGTTTCTTCTGGATGCTACGGTTTCCCCAAAACTCCAAGAGCACGCTGATCAGGTTGACTCACAATGGCAGCATGCTCAGTCATTTAAAGCACTTACTTACTTACTACATACAGGAATAATGTCATGTTCGGCTGGTCCTCGGGAACTGGGGAAAAGCATAGAAATAAAAAGGAGAAGTGGCGATCGATCCTAACGTATGTGGACAGTTAGCATGTCGGCTAATCCGGGCAACTTTACAGAGTCTGTTAGCCTGCACAATGCATTTTTCCTATAGCCGGTAGCATTAGTTTAGTTTAGTTTAGTTTATTTATTTATTTGAACAGGGACAGTGTACAATATACATTAACCTCAGAAAGGAGAGATGCATTGTACCAGGTTGTAGCACTTGTGCTAATTTCCACCTGCAGTCCCTGGGCAGACTGATGTCAACATACAAAGTCTTAGAAAATTACACATGTTAAAAATACATTTCCCCCTAAACAGCATTAAAAATGAAACCAATTTACAGTACATTATGGGAACAGGTTTGTTTTAAAAGAAGCCATTTTTGGCCTGGTGTGAAAAAGTGTTAAAATGTACACATGTGGTCACATGTTGGCAACATATTCCACTGTCTGACGGCCACACTGGAGAAGGCTGAGCTGCCGAGTGCTGTTTTACACTGAGGAATCCTACACTCGCCCCGAACAGTCAACCGAGTGGCTCGAGATGAAATTTCTGAGCTCAGTGAAATAAACTTTTTTAATGGAGGAGCTGCAGTACCATTAATTATCTTGAACAACAGACAGAGATTTGAATATATGATTATGTTTTCAAAACTTAATATACTATGTTTTTAAGAATATGACAGTGGTGATATAGCCGAGATTTCTTGTCATGAACCTTAAGAACCTTAGCCATCAAACATCGCAAATTGTGAACAATCCAGATGTTTTCTGCTGTTGTCAACCATCTACCACATTAAGGTCAAAGCCTGGTTATAAATCATTAATGAATGTACAGACCTTTTTGAAATTTTTACTTTTTATACAAATTAGCGTCTAAAAGGGTCCTGTGAGCTAAACGCTAAATCAAATTCAGTTCAGTTTTTGCTTTTTGTGGGGTCGTATACACATCCAGTGGCCTCTAAACTTTTGAGACTTTTAGAAATTATAGAAATGCCATGAAAAGGACAAAACATATCTCCCTATTCATTTGTATGGGGATAGAATGTTCAACTCATACAGGTCCGGGCCCCGTTGGTTAACAAAATGTACGCATTTGCAGAAACAGGCTCACATAGCTAAAGGTATTTTTATGATTTCTATGGGAGTTTGCTCCAGTTGAAAAATGCACATCAACGCTAATGGGAGCATTTTGGTTAAACACTGCAACTTTCCTGAGCTTACTGTGAGCCGCCGTCGTCCTCGGAGTAACATGCAATTGTGAGAGAAATGCCCAACATTAATGCTAGCAAAAGGAAAATTGCCATGATATTTTGTCAAACCAACAAATCATCATTTAGCTAGCTAGACCTGAACACAGAATTGAAATGGTTAGACCAAGTACATGCTAATTAGTGATAAAAGATTATTTTCTATTTGCTGTCATCAAAATCTACACTTTCCGACATAAAAAGCACATGAACACAAACCACCTGGGAACAATCACGTCACATCTCAGGATAACAAGTGCCTCAGTTCACAGGAGGAATTATTAGCTAGTTTAAATGTTATATTAGGCGAGAGAAGTGTGATGGTTTGTGCTCCTTGTGACAAGAGGAGACAGAGACTGTACAAACGCGATCACTTAAGCTATCTCCACCAAGCTCCGCCTCAATCTAAGCCCCAGTGCTGTTGTTCTCACCAAAAACCAAATGTCCCGCCGTCCATCTGCCAATGAGGACCCGCAGACCATGGGTTGGTGCGACTGTTTGACCCGTCCTCTGTCCACACACGCTGCAGTGAGTTTATTTGAGTAGCGTCGAGACGTATACTGTTGTGTCCTTTTGTCCTGGCCTTTTGGAGCTGCTGTGTGCACTGCCATCTGCGTAGAGGTCAAATCGTATTAAAACTTATGGGCCACTGAGACGGTCCCCGGGGCCCCACTGTCCCAGCGCTGTGGTGGGAACAGCCCAGCCTACCCCGTCAAAGGCTAAGGGTCGCAGTATAAACAGAGAGGAGAGGATGTGGCGGCCCCGTCCCAGGGATCCATTACACTCTGAAGACACTGTCCCCAGTATGTCCCAATCCTGTCCCCACACAGCCTCCACTCTCTGCTTGATATTATAATAAGCACCAATAAGCACTTTAGAATAAAATTTTAAAGCGGGGTTCTCAAGTGTTCACGTGGTCATTTTGGGGTCTCGGCCTGAAAAGTTTGGGAAGCCCTGCTCCAGGACACCTTGGCCTTGGTTTTGTATTTTTGTAGTTAAAACAATTTATGTGTCGTAAAAGTACCCTTAGGACTCAAGATGTTCTAAAATGCAAAACGCCAGCTCCCACCACAGCAGCAAATAAGCACATGTATGCTGTGATGGAGTTACGCTACTTTACTGTACATTAACTTGGATGGCTCATACTTTGTACTGCATTTGTTGTGTACACGTTTCATGGTGTCCATGGTACTTTATAAAGCTGCCAGTCCTTCATCGAATGAATTGTTGTCATGCACACCGGATTTTAACAATGGACTCATTTCCATCCGTTACACTCATCCTGGCCTATTGTACATGTTTTGGGGTAGGGGAACCCAGAGTACCCAGAGGAAACCTACGCAGAAACGGGGAGAACATGCAAACTTCACACAGAAACAAACTGTTGAACAACAGCTGTTAAACAAACTGAACAGTACTTACATAGAAAAGAGAAGAGAAAACTCATCCAGCTCGCTTTGTAACATCCGACTACAGTCCAAAGAGCAGTGGAAGAACTACATGTGCTCCACAATCTGGGCCACTCGCCCTGATGTAAAATCACCAATCAGCAACCACCCCATCCCTGCTGACCGTAGAACTAGATCTGATCACCGATTCAAGTATGGTCCTATTACGGTCCAGTCCAGGGTCATGTGTGAGTGATGACGTGGGCAGGCAATTTCTCCCGTCTTTAACCACGGCTGTCTCCCACAGAAGAAATGACCATATTTGGATTGCAGCGTCATCTCGGTCGCCTTTCATGTTATACGTGGAAACCAAACATGTCAATATGTGTGAATGAATTAGCGTGAGAAACCAGCCGGTGCTCCGCGATGTTATATGTGGGAACATTCCCGGCTCGCTAGGGGACAAAACATAATATAATAAGCCCCACAAAGAGAGTGAGGTAAGTCTTTTTTACTTCGACATTAAACTAAGATGTTAAGGGAGAAAACTAGCTTGACCACCGCGTGACAAATCATTGTTTTCACCTGCACTTATCCTCTGTGTGACCTTCATGTGTCCCAGGTCTCGGCACGGTGTCCCCCACTCTCACAGTGGACACCTGCTGCAGTGATGTGGACAGTCCCTGATTATAGCTGGTCCCGGAGACGCTGAGCTCACCTGAGCACACCTGTGATTACCGCCCACAGTGGTCATTACACAGAGGACGCAACACAACAACATGTATCATCACAGTCACCAAGCCCCAGGATCACCACCAGACAACAAGTGCGTCTGCTGCAATGAAGAAAAGCCAGAGAGAATGGAAGCGAAACTGTCCAGGGATGACTGATGTTCTGTAGAGCAACACTTCTAAATGTAATCAAACGTTCACTTTGTATAACTGCACCCTTTCAAGCATTTGGTAAATATTTGAACACTAAAACATTTCTGAGGTCTCCCTTATCATTTCATCTATAAGCATCGTAATAGCAGACCATGAATATGTTTATTGAGCACAGATCTGGACCTCGTTCTCCACACTCTTCACTGACAAACATGCTGCCTTTTAGGTCAAGTGTTTTTTATGTGGGCTGGATGAGGACAGCGGGGACGTTGTCATATTGTCAAACAACAAGAATCCTGTACACTTCCAAACATGTTTCAGAACAGGAAAAAACTAGACAAAGTGTGTTTAAAAGGAGTTCATCCCTCCCACCTGAAAACAGAGCTCAATTGTGAAGTTCCAGACCCTCTGTACGAAATGAGTACGAGGGTATGGAAAGACCAGGCTAATATTGCTGGTTTCTTCCACGCGTATCGACTCCAAACAAGCCTTTGTCAAGGCTTGTTTTTTCAGAACAGGTTTTACGTGTAATACAACCCACAGAGACGCAGGGATAATTTGTTCTCTTCAGACAATATTATGTGTATCCACATTGGAGCACGCGGGACCCTTTGTCAGGTCGTGAACTAGTTTTGGTTAGGAGGACTAGCCTATTGCTCATTATAGTGAGGACAGATCCTTGACATGAATGTCACAAAAACCTTTTATAAACAAACAGGGCACACTGTGGCTGCTGCACGGTGGGAACACGTCAAAAAAGCACTTTGGTATTTTGCAAATGAACAAATGCGTTTGCTAGTTCAGTCTATGTGATACGCAGATATACGCTGTAGAAAGCCTGCAGGATTACCGTAAACCCATTGTAAATTCAGCAAAGACATCAATTAAATGGTAAATGTTTTTTTTTTTTTCATTTTTCTTTTCTTTTTAATTATATATATTTTTTTCGCTTTTCACGGTATGTATGTGTGAGTGTATGTTTTTTTTTTAACTCGTATTGTTTCTTTTCATTCTGTTATTTTACTCCTTCCGTATTGATTTTTTCTTATTCTAAATAATCTCCCTTCTATACCACCAATTTTTTTTTTAATATATATATATATATATATATATATATATACTGTATATATATATTTTTTTTTTCCTTTTATTTATTATTTATTTATTTATTTTTGTATTATTTTTTATTATTATTATTCTTATTTTTGTTCTTTTATATTTTGCTTTGTTTTCTCTTTTTCTCTTTTTTTTAAGCTCCTGGCAGGAGTGGGGGGGATCATGGGTGGGGAGGGAGGCGGGAGATGGTGATTATTTCTTCCTTCTTTTTTTTAAAAGAATTTACTGTCTTCAAATCTTGTGTGGAAATAAGAAAATGTCAATAAAAAAGATTTAAAAAGTAAAAGTAAATGGTAAATGGTAAATGGACTCAACTTATATAGCGCTTTTCCACCTTCATTAGGCACTCAAAGCGCTTTACAGCAAGGATCCACTCACCCATTCATACACCAGTGTATGCAGACACTGGAGGCAAGGAGGGTAAAGTGTCTTGCCCAAGGACACAACGACAATGTGCACCTTCAGGAGGCAGGATTCGAAGCCCCGACCTTCCGATCATGAGACGAACCACTCTACCGTCTGTGCCACCGTCGACCCCCATCGATTTTTGATTGAGATGAGTTGTAATATGGACAGCTGGGGAACTGCAACTTTATTTAACGTTAAAAACAATCAGGTTGACCAAAATACTACAAGGTAAAGACAATAAACTCAATACACTTTGAACTTTGAAACAGATGATTGTCTATACATTTTGGAGATCAGCCTTCCTCAGCTTTGTCACCCTCACACGATGATCACTGCGATGATTATGAATATGATTACGATGAGAACATCTTCTACAAAGAGTTTATAGGAGACATGATGGTAGTCAATGATCCAGCTGAAAGGGCTGTGGAAGATGTGCAAGAGTGTCCAGTTACAGGAGCTCCAGCCCAATATGGTAACATCATCCTTGTTTGTAGCGATCATTGTGAAGCCTATGATAACTATTTGGAAATATGGCTGAAAATGGGTTTATACAGAGGCCCAGTTCTTGCATATAGATGCCATAAACTAAGAGCGACAAGACAAGGGGTAGTGGTATTTTTTAACATAAATTAAAGCCAGACAACGCCATCCAGTATGACTGGAAAATAATGTGCTTTAAGGCACACAGGTTCGACCCATAAGGACAGAGGCGGCATGTTCCTTTGCATATATCATTTAGTTTATTTCTATGTTTTACTTTTATCTTTCTGTTCAGATTTCATACTTTTAGAGATTTCATTTCACAGTTTTGTTACATTTGTTAGCTCACATTAGCTTTCAGTTAGCTCACAGTTTGTACATACACCTTTCCTTTCATTTGAACACAGTTTGAGTTTGTACAAAACAAAAATAACAATTAGAAACAAGACAGCAGCATCAGGCCCACCTGAATGTAAATAAAGGTTAGTTTTAAGCAGGGGACTGAAAGAATGCTAACCACGGGGCAAGGTCTATCCTACCGTCACACGCCCACATCTAACCCTTCTTGGCCGACTCGGTGCTTCGATAGCCCGCGGTTACGCGAGGGCCCCAGCAGACCCCGAACCACAAAGCGCCAAGAGAGCAATGGACACCATGGAGTGGCACGCGTTGAGACTCTCTACCACCCGAGACGCTAAAATAAACCCCACATTAATGATCAACAAACACTAAGCATGTGGAATAAGCGAGAGATAGCTACCTGGACCCATCGAACACAGCGTACACCCTGACCTTAGCCCAGCCAGGCCGGAAGACGCTATGGCTTTAGCAAGTCCGAGCTCAGTGCACTTGTCAGCTGAAGTAACACATTTAGTCGGGACTCATAGGCAGAGGTATATACAGAAGTTAGCGATAGCTAGATTGCCAACAGACCGTTACCTTCTCGCTCCTGCTCTGTTTACCGAAATAATCAAATTGCCGACTTTGCCAGAATTCACCCCTCACGATTTATACCATTATGTTGTAAACGGTGTCTCTCCTTATACTGGAGCTGACTTAAAAGCTTATAAAAGTCTGTACACTCACCAGTTTTTTGTTGCTGGCTGGGTCACCACGACGAGATGCTACTGTCACACTGGAGGAACAATGTATCTCATAATGGCAAAGGTAAAACTTACTCAATGCACTAAGTTCCTGGGTGTGCACATCACAGAGAACCTCTCCTGGACCATGGACACTACCATCACTGGTGAAGAAAAGTAATCAGCGTCTCTACTATCTCCGCAAGTTAAGAAGAGCCAGAGTCCCAGCCTCCGTTATGTGCAACTTCTACAGAGGGACTATAGAGAGCATCCTGACCAGCTCCATCACTGTGTGGTTCTTCTACAGAGGGACTATAGAGAGCATCCTGACCAGCTCCATCACTGTGTGGGTCTTCTACAGAGGGACTATAGAGAGCATCCTGACCAGCTCCATCACTGTGTGGCTTTACAGAGGGACTATAGAGAGCATCCTGACCAGCTCCATCACTGTGTGGTTCTTCTACAGAGGAACTATAGAGCATCCTGACCAGCTCCATCACTGTGTGGTTCTTCTACAGAGGGACTATAGAGAGCATCCTGACCTCCATCACTGTGTGGCATTCTACAGAGGGACTATAGAGAGCATCCTGACCAGCTCCATCACTGTGTGGTTCTTCTACAGAGGGACTATAGAGAGCATCCTGACCAGCTCCATCACTGTGTGGTTCTTCTACAGAGGGACTATAGAGAGCATCCTGACCAGCTCCATCACTGTGTGGCACTTCTACAGAGGGACTATAGAGAGCATCCTGACCAGCTCCATCACTGTGTGGTTCTTCTACAGAGGGACTATAGAGAGCATCCTGACCAGCTCCATCACTGTGTGGCACTTCTACAGAGGGACTATAGAGAGCATCCTGACCAGCTCCATCACTGTGTGGTACTTCCACAGAGGGACTATAGAGAGCATCCTGACTAGCTCCATCACTGTGTGGTTCTTCTACAGAGGAACTATAGAGCATCCTGACCAGCTCCATCACTGTGTGGTTCTTCTACAGAGGGACTATAGAGAGCATCCTGACCAGCTCCATCACTGTGTGGCACTTCTACAGAGGGACTATAGAGAGCATCCTGACCAGCTCCATCACTGTGTGGCTCTTCTACAGAGGGACTATAGAGAGCATCCTGACCAGCTCCATCACTGTGTGGTTTTCTACAGAGGAACTATAGAGAGCATCCTGACCAGCTCCATCACTGTGTGGTTCTTCTACAGAGGGACTATAGAGAGCATCCTGACCAGCTCCATCACTGTGTGGTTCTTCTACAGAGGGACTATAGAGAGCATCCTGACCAGCTCCATCACTGTGTGGTTCTTCTACAGAGGGACTATAGAGAGCATCCTGACCAGCTCCATCACTGTGTGGTTCTTCTACAGAGGGACTATAGAGAGCATCCTGACCAGCTCCATCACTGTGTGGTTCTTCTACAGAGGGACTATAGAGAGCATCCTGACCAGCTCCATCACTGTGTGGTTCTTCTACAGAGGGACTATAGAGAGCATCCTGACCAGCTCCATCACTGTGTGGTTCTTCTACAGAGGGACTATAGAGAGCATCCTGACCAGCTCCATCACTGTGTGGTTCTTCTACAGAGGGACTATAGAGAGCATCCTGACCAGCTCCATCACTGTGTGGTTCTTCTACAGAGGGACTATAGAGAGCATCCTGACCAGCTCCATCACTGTGTGGTTCTTCTACAGAGGAACTATAGAGAGCATCCTGACCAGCTCCATCACTGTGTGGTTCTTCTACAGAGGGACTATAGAGAGCATCCTGACCAGCTCCATCACTGTGTGGTTCTTCTACAGAGGGACTATAGAGAGCATCCTGACCAGCTCCATCACTGTGTGGTACTTCTACAGAGGGACTATAGAGAGCATCCGACCAGCTCCATCACTGTGTGGTTCTTCTACAGAGGACTATAGAGAGCATCCTGACCAGCTCCATCACTGTGTGGTACTTCTACAGAGGGACTATAGAGAGCATCCTGACCAGCTCCATCACTGTGTGGTCAGGCTATAGAGACATCCGACCAGCTCCATCACTGTGTGGTACTTCTACAGAGGGACTATAGAGAGCATCCTGACCAGCTCCATCACTGTGTGGTACTTCTACAGAGGGACTATAGAGAGCATCCTGACCAGCTCCATCACCCCCCCCCCTCCATCACTGTGTGGCACGGCGCCATCACTGCCTCCTGCCGAAGGAGCCTCCAGCGCATCGTGAGAGCAGCGGAGAAGATCTGTGGAGCCCCCTCCCCTCCATTAAGGACATGTACTCCACCCGTCTCACCCGCAAAGCCGTCAAAATCACCAGGGACCCTACGCACCCATCACACAGTCTCTTCAAGGTAATGCCTTCAGGGAGGAGACTGCGGAATCTATGGGCCAGCTCGAGTCGACTGAAGAACAGTTTCATACACAAGGCCATCGGGAAGCTGAACTCCCTGCCCTCCCTCCCACCCCTCTTCCCCCTCCCCCGCTCCACAATCAAATCATTCACATGGTTTGACAAATAAAAAATCTTGAATCTTAAATACAGTATTTTTGTTAACACATAGGCCTATAGACTTTTTGGATCAATATTATTTTTACAATTATCCACAGAAAAGCATGTCCACCACTGTGTTGGGAGTTAACATACTACAAGAGTAGCGAGTTACAAAAATATATTACTTTTTCCACTAACTAAGGAATATGACATATTACTTATACAAAATATGGGCATATATTAATCATTATAATTTAATTAACTGGAGTTACAAGAGCCTTTAAATGTATCAATGAAAAAATGCCAAACAAGTTGGACACTGGTGAATTAGATCTGCAGTCTGTAGGGAATGTCGTCAAAACAAAACACAAGAGAATGGGGGAAAGTGAATGAAAAGGAAATCTCTGACTGCACTTTTGCTTGGTGGCATTATTACTATTTTGCCAAAAGTAACTCAAATTAGTGTAACTCAGCTACATTTTTAATACAGGAATATACACTCACCTAAAGGATTATTAGGAACGCCTGTTCAATTTCACATTAATGCAATTATCTAAACAACCAATCACATGGCAGTTGCTTCAATGCATTTAGGGGTGTGGTCCTGGTCAAGACTCCAATCTCCTGAACTCCAAACTGAATGTCAGAATGTGAAAGAAAGGTGATTTAAGCAATTTTGAGCGTGGCATGGTTGTTGGTGCCAGACGGGCCGGTCTGAGTATTTCACAATCTGCTCAGTTACTGGGATTTTCACGCACAACCATTTCTAGGGTTTACAAAGAATGGTGTGAAAAGGGAAAACATCCAGTATGTGGCAGTCCTGTGGGCGAAAATGCCTTGTTGATGCTAGAGGTCAGAGGAGAATGGGCCGACTGATTCAAGCTGATAGAAGAGCAACTTTGACTGAAATAACCACTCGTTACAACCGAGGTATGGAGCAAAGCATTTGTGAAGCCACAACACGCACAACCTTGAGGCGGATGGGCTACAACAGCAGAAGACCCCACCGGGTACCACTCATCTCCACTACAAATAGGAAAAAGAGGCTACAATTTGCACGACCTCAACAAAATTGGACAGTTGAAGACTGGAAAAATGTTGCCTGGTCTGACAAGTCTCGATTTCTGTTGAGACATTCAGATGGTAGAGTCAGAATTTGGTGTAAACAGAATGAGAACATGGATCCATCATGCCTTGTTACCACTGTGCAGGCTGGTGGTGGTGGTGTAATGGTGTGGGGGATGTTTTCTTGGCACACTTTAGGCCCCTTAGTGCCAATTGGGCATCGTTTAAATGCCACGGACTACCTGAGCATTGTTTCTGACCATGTCCATCCCTTTATGACCACCATGTACCCATCCTCTGATGGCTACTTCCAGCAGGATAATGCACCATGTCACAAAGCTCAAATCATTTCAAATTGGTTTCTTGAACATGACAATGAGTTCACTGTACTACAATGGCCCCCACAGTCACCAGATCTCAACCCAATAGAGCATCTTTGGGATGTGGTGGAATGGGAGCTTCGTGCCCTGGATGTGCATCCCACAAATTTCCATCAACTGCAAGATGCTATCCTATCAATATGGGCCAACATTTCTAAAGAATGCTTTCAGCACCTTGTTGAATCAATGCCACGTAGAATTAAGGCAGTTCTGAAGGCAAAAGGGGGTCAAACACAGTATTAGTAGGGTGTTCCTAATAATCCTTTGTATAATACAAACATATGACATTTTTAGAGCTGTA
Organism: Neogobius melanostomus; assembly: GCA_007210695.1. Lineage (NCBI taxonomy): Eukaryota > Metazoa > Chordata > Actinopteri > Gobiiformes > Gobiidae > Neogobius > Neogobius melanostomus. The sequence continues at coordinate 133,548 of VHKM01000593.1, read as the reverse complement.
ACTACTGTGGGGAAGCTGGCCAATGTGGTCAAGTAGGAGGCAGACTCAAAAATTCCCATAGTAGCCAAAAATGTATTTCACCGTGATAAAATGTGGCAAAAACAAAACTTTACAAATATGCAAAATAACTGTCAAAAAATGCTTAACAGAATCAAGCAGCCGGCACTTAACTGCACTCAGGAAACATACCACATGTACCCAGCTACATGGTTCTCCCTAGACTGATTGCCAAACCCTTTTTAAACACTCCCCAGCAGGAAGACCCTCCCCCGGATCAGTCCATCTCTAGGAGGCAAGTATCAGGTACAACTCACAGGTAGGTTTTTCTTACAAACACTTTCAGCTCAGGTTACTTCAACCCTCCAAATATGTTTTTAAACTTAATAAGTAAACACAAAAATACACTACAAAATACAAATACTTAATACAAAACTTTAAACCAGTTCCCCCTTGCACTTGGGTTTGTCCATGGGCAGACCCCAGGTTTTTAAATATGGCTGCCTGCAAGGACACGCCTCTTTCTGGACCAGGTGGTAAGTATTACTTTGATTGTATTGCAATCAACTAAACCTTTTAAACAAAATGAAGCATTTAAAATAAATACTGTGTGATGCTTTAACTGAAATGTAAACAAATAAACAAAACAAACCCGGGATAGTTATGTTTAACTGTTACATTTGGATATTGGAAAATTTATGACTGAAACAATGAATACATAAACTTGTAAGTGTCAACAGAAATTAACGGGACAAAGTAACCTAAAACCTACTTTGTCACAACTACTAATATAGAATATATTACATTTTTTAAGTAACTTGCCCAACACTGTCCACCACTATAACAATATAAAGGCGTCACTTTTATTTATCATTTCAGGTTCATCACAGTCAGTCAGTCTGAAACTCCTCTTAAGCCCTGGGTGTCTGTAAAAAAGGATGGAACGGTAATGTGTGGCCACTGCACATGCAAAGCAGGTCTGGGAGAAGTGTGCTCTCATGTCACAGCGCATAACATTTTTCCATCAGAATAAAATGGGACGTTCTGGTCATCGCTACGGCAACACCGTGAAAAATATGGCATGGGTGTAATTGACTTTTCTGATCAGAACGACCAAATAGAATTTTGTGCCAAATTATAAAAATTTTCTTAAAAGTAAAATTTTTACTCTCCATATAATTCCTATAGGGGGCGCTATCGCGCCCAATTTGAATTTTGCCAAATGAAAGTGTTTGGGACTGACACTTTAACAACTGATAACAAAATGAGCGAAATCGGGCTTCATATGTGCGAATGGGAGCCTTTTTTTTTCTTCAAATTACTTCGTACAGTTTGCAGCTTCGCAGCATAAACAACATAAAACTTAGAAAAGGAATTTGAATAACTTTTAAAGTTCTACTTCTTAAGATTATTTTCCACCCGAAATTAGTTCGTTCCGATAAACGCTCTAGGATGAGATAGATTTTGTACGAAGTGAAAAATAAAGGTGGAATCCCGCTTCGCGGGCTGTCATCCAAAATGGCCGACACCCAATATGGCGGACGGCGTTGCCGTAATAATATTTTTTGCTCAACTTGTCATGATGCACGTCTGTACCGATTTTTATGATTCTACGACAAACTTCATTTTTGCCCACGTCCTATCTCGACATGTTAAAAAAAACTGAGGTGGCGCTATCGCGCCACTATTTTGAAATTCAAAATTTGGAAATAGTCAAAAGTTGCGTCGGATCGGGTTTGAATTTTGGGCCAAAATCTGTGACTTTTCGTCAATGTTCACTGGGTGAAAATTGCGACGGTGCGAAAGAAAGAAAAGAATAATATTCCCATACAAAAACAATGTTCCCGCTTACGCGGGTACCATAAACTATATATTTTCGGAAAGCGCTCGCGCATTCCTACCTCATGGTAGAGGTCCTGGTCAGTGACCCAGGGCTCTCAGTCGCCCATTGACTTTTATGTGCTCTGTACTGTAATTACAATGTTAATTTTTGCATTATATATGTATGTGCACGGGACGTGCATGACATGAAGAGCGTGCTAGTGAGTGTTTGAGAGGAGGCCGCGCACTTGGTCCAATTACAATGTTCGTTTTCTGATACATGTGCACATGCACGGAACGTGCACGACGAGAGGAGTGCGTTAGTGCATGTTTGAGAGGAGGCGAGCGCTTCGCTCCGCGCACTCTATACGATTACAAGAGCGCCTTCGCCAGCCCTGATGGTGCTCGGGCCTAAAAATGATCAGGGAAAACATTTGGACATTTTCTTTTTGTAAATTTCTTTCAAAAACTGTTTCTCTCCCATCGATTTGTATTGATACCTGCCCTCCATCTGCATTTAAGCACGCACAGCCCAATTCAGTGCATTCCATTTTGGAGAACAAAATAAAAGTTTATTACAATCTGATCGATACTGACCCGTTAAACCCGGCGCACGGGGAAGGCGCTTATTCAGGCGAAAGAGTCTTATAATTCAGACGTGGATGAGTTTGTTCTGGACCTAAACATGTCCACTCCAGAACCGAACCTCAAGAGCCGCTTTGGACCCGAGTGTGTAAAACTCTGCAGAGGCCGGGAGCACTGCTGAGGCTGCGTCAGCCCTCGATACAACAGCAGCGCCAACGTTCGATGGAGTTGCATTTTCTGTAATATCTGTCAGGAGCTTGTGCGCGTGCCGTCAGACTGACGGTGACTTCGATTTGCAACAGGAGTTTTCCTCTCATTCTGATCCGAGGAGCGAGGGGAGAAGGAGAAGCGTCTGTGGCTCTGCCTCTAAACCCGTGGCTTTGTATCTGACATATACTGTACATTTACATTTACGAGCTGATGTGCGGTGGCACGTGCAGAGATGGTTATGTCCTGCGTAAACATTATCTCCGCTTTAACCAAAGCTTAAACCAGCACATTTGAGTCTGAACCGGTGGTTTGACAGTACGACTGAGTGAGACGCAGAGGGGGCGGGGCCAGAGCGCAGAGTCCAAACCAGAGTCTGATGTTCAGAATGAGTGACAAAAGCAGCAGAGTCCTGGTCCACTGGGACAAAGCTAAACACTCAGCTTTATCCATTCACACTAACAGCCTTGTTTTCAAAAATATACAAATCTGGCATTTTCATTACATTTTTTTGTATTTACATATTCTTAATAGCCTTAATCACCCTGATGAGCAAAAACATATTGAATGTGGAAAACCTGCTTGAGTTCACTGTAATAACTGAGGAAATAAACATAATATTACATGTGATATTCCCAGTGTTTTCAATCGCGTCAAACTAGGGGGTACACGACCCGTCACCTAAAGCTTCAGGGGGTACATGGCTCCAAAAAGTTTGGGAATCACTGAGCCAGCCTATAGCCTACTCCGAGGCAGATATTTATACATGAGACGCATAGGCATATGTTACGTGTTCCTCTGTATAGTTTTGGATTACATTCAGCGAGGAGCAGCGAGGGAGACAAGAGATGAGAGACTTCAAATGGCCTGTGCATAGACGACGGAACTACTCCCTTTTCCCCCGACCCCTTCAGAGGGAGTTGGGACGTTTTGGAATACTCTTAATCTCTTGATCAAACTTTGAGTAACCAGCGTGACCAGAGCCACAGGTGTCTTTCTTTTTTGAGGGACAGAGCTATGTTACGGAATGCACATGTATGTGCACGGCTGGCACTTCTCAGAACCGTGGTAAAGGTTCCTCATCCTGTTTGTCAAACTGTAGCTATTGTAAAACGCGCAGGATTTCACACATGGCTGGGGGCATTAACGTACCTGATGCGCGGGTTATGGGTTCCCGCAGGCTGCCCGCGGATCAGGTCTGGTTATAAAATTCTCCTTTGATCGCGGGACGGATTGGGGCGGCTGTTCAGTAGGCAGCATAGTTAAATAGCGAGGCAGTAGCGGAGAGGGGAACAAGTAGAGAGGCAGGACATGGGATCAGCCCAATACTGACACTGTCACTGCATTTAAAATCATCCAGGAATCAAAGAAAAGTTTCCAAACGGTGAAAATGTTAAATATAGTTGATAAAAAGCTGCCAGTTTACAAGAACTTGACCCCTGCATGAACCCATTTTCAGCAATATTTCCTAATGTTTATCATTATGCTTATGGAACTGGACGGTTGCAGCAATTGTTCAGATGAGTTGTAATATGGACAGCTGGGGAACTGCAACTTTATTTAACGTTAAAAACAATCAGGTTGACCAAAATACTACAAGGTAAAGACAATAAACTCAATACACTTTGAACTTTGAAACAGATGATTGTCTATACATTTTAGAGATCAGCCTTCCTCAGCTTTGTCACCCTCACACGATGATCACTGCGATGATTATGAATATGATTACGATGAGAACATCTTCTACAAAGAGTTTATAGGAGACATGATGGTAGTCAATGATCCAGCTGAAAGGGCTGTGGAAGATGTGCAAGAGTGTCCAGTTACAGGAGCTCCAGCCCAATATGGTAACATCATCCTTGTTTGTAGCGATCATTGTGAAGCCTATGATAACTATTTGGAAATATGGCTGAAAATGGGTTTATACAGAGGCCCAGTTCTTGCATATAGATGCCATAAACTAAGAGCGACAAGACAAGGGGTAGTGGTATTTTTTAACATAAATTAAAGCCAGACAACGCCATCCAGTATGACTGGAAAATAATGTGCTTTAAGGCACACAGGTTCGACCCATAAGGACAGAGGCGGCATGTTCCTTTGCATATATCATTTAGTTTATTTCTATGTTTTACTTTTATCTTTCTGTTCAGATTTCATACTTTTAGAGATTTCATTTCACAGTTTTGTTACATTTGTTAGCTCACATTAGCTTTCAGTTAGCTCACAGTTTGTACATACGCCTTTCCTTTCATTTGAACACAGTTTGAGTTTGTACAAAACAAAAATAACAATTAGAAACAAGACAGCAGCATCAGGCCCACCTGAATGTAAATAAAGGTTAGTTTTAAGCAGGGGACTGAAAGAATGCTAACCACGGGGCAAGGTCTATCCTACCGTCACACGCCCACATCTAACCCTTCTTGGCCGACTCGGTGCTTCGATAGCCCGCGGTTACGCGAGGGCCCCAGCAGACCCCGAACCACAAAGCGCCAAGAGAGCAATGGACGCAATGTGGCACGCGTTGAGGCTCTCTACCACCCGAGACGCTAAAATAAACCCCACATTAATGATCAACAAACACTAAGCATGTGGAATAAGCGAGAGATAGCTACCTGGACCCATCGAACACAGCGTACACCCTGACCTTAGCCCAGCCAGGCCGGAAGACGCCAGTGAGGAGACAGAGGAGGTACGAGTGAACGAAGGGTGGCTTTTATACTTATTTTGAGTGGTGGCGTCATCTGCTGACCGTTTCAATATTTAAAACACATAATTTTATTTTATTTAAAATACAGTTGACTAAAACTGGTAATGCCACATGACTAAATTGTGTTATTAGGTAAATAGAAGACCATAATTCAGATTTTTTTACATAAAATGTTTCCTCTGTGCTGGGCGACCCCTAAACATCCTTCAAATAATCCGAAATAAAAATCACAAGACGTTCTACCTCAAAAGAAGCACGGCCCCACATGGGAAAGTTGACTTTTTCGGAAAAAATAAACAACATTATTTTGAGCCACCCTAACCCACACCCTACAAGTGCACACCTCGCTGCACCATATTCACCAACCAGTGTGTGCTGATGAGCTGCATGTGAGGACAATCTGAGGCCTGTTGTTTCACTGTTGCGGAGGACCGGTCACAACTCTGCTGTAAGGATGGTCCGGTTACTCGGGGGCTGCTCCCCTCTGGCAGCTGGTCCAGTCACAGAGAAAAAAAAAAAAAAAAAAAAACGAATCCCTTGTAACACACATCATTAAGATCATTCTTGTTATTATGAGCATCAATCGGTCTGCGATTAATGTACCTTTCATGAATAAATGTGGAGTATGTTATGTATCAAACATTTTGATACAGAGTAATGTTATATGGGTTGTAATGGTGATGATGAATAACGATAATGCCAACACGGTAATGAATTCGGTATGGGAAACAGAAATAATACAATGGTTGTAGAGTGTGAGATACTGTGAGTGTTGACCTGGTATAATGCAGTATGGCATCTGTTGAAATGTAACCAACTCGGTTGATAGTTGTCTTGTAAGATGGTAAGAAATATGCAGTGTTGTTAGTTATTGTTATTTAAGTTTATGAACAGGGGTGGGAGTCAATAAGCTTGTCTTCTTCCCACTCCTTTTCGAGTTAGAATGTATATTATTATTTTTTCTTTTTTTCTTTTTCTTTTATTGTGTATATATATTTTTCTGTTTTTTTCTTGGATTTTGTGCCTTAGCTCGAAATAAAAACTCAAACAATCTGTCACACTGGTTTGATCCTGTCTACGGGAAACAAAAACGGGCACTGAGTTTAATGTTAAATCTGGTTTAATGATGTTACTTTGGAGACTGTTTTGACATTTGACTTAATTTCACTACAATATACTATGAATTAAATCAAAAATGAATCAAATTCAATGTGAGAAATGTAAGAAACATTGTCTCAAAATTACCATGACCCCCACTTCAGTGTCCTGTGAACCGCCAGGGGGTCCCGACTCCCACTTTGAGAACCACTGTAAGGCTTAGAACACTGTCTGAAATACGTGGGATTCTACACTCAACAAAAATATAAACGCAACACCTTTGTTTCTGCTCCCATTTTTCATGAGATGGACTTAAAGATCTAAAATTCATTCCAGATACACAATATTACCATTTCTCTCAAACATTGTTCACAAATCAGTCCAAATGTGTGATAGTGAGCACTTCTGCTTTGCTGAGATAATCCATCCCACCTCACAGGTGTGCCACATCAAGATGCTGATCTGACATCATGATTAGTGCACAGGTGTACCTTATACTGCCCACAATAAAAGGCCACCCTGAAATGTGCAGTTTTGTCTCACAGCAAAATGCCACAGATGCCACAAGCATTGAGGGAGCGTGCACTTGGCATGCTGACAGCAGGAATGTCAACCAGATCTGTTGCTCGTGCATTGAATGTTCATTTCTCCACCATAAGCCGTCTCCAAAGGCGTTTCAGAGAATATGGCAGTACATCCAACCGGCCTCACAACCGCAGACCACGTGTAACCACACCAGCCCAGGACCTCCACATCCAACAGGTTCACCTCCAAGATCGTCTGAGACCAGCCACTCAGACAGCTGCTGAAACAATTGGTTTGCATAACCAAACAATTTCTGCACAAACTGTCAGAAACCGTCTCAGGGAAGCTCAACTGCATGCTCGTCGTCCTCATCGGGGTCTTGACCTGACTCCAGCTCGTCGCCGTAACAGACTTGAGTGGGCAAATGCTCACATTCGATGGCGTCTGGCACGTTGGAGAGGTGTTCTCTTCACGGATGAATCTCGGTTTACATTGTTCAGGGCAGATGGCAGACAGCGTGTGTGGCGTCGTGTGGGTGAGCGCTTTGCTGATGTCAGTGTTGTGGATCGAGTGGCCCATGGTGGTGGTGGGGTTATGGTATGGGCAGGCATCTGTTATGGACGAAGAACACAGGTGCATTTCATTGATGGCATTTTGAATGCACAGAGATACCGTGATGAGATCCTGAGGCCCATTGTTGTGCCATACATCCATGAACATCACCTCATGTTTCAGCAAGATAATGCACGGCCCCATGTTGCAAGGATCTGTACACAATTCTTGGAAGCTGAAAATGTCCCAGTTCTTGCATGGCCAGCATACTCACCGGACATGTCACCCATTGAGCATGTTTGGGATGTGCTTGACCGGCGAATACAACAGCGTGTACCAGTTCCCACTAATATCCAGCAACTTCGCACAGCCATTGAAGAGGAGTGGTCCAACATTCCACAGGCCACAATTGACAATCTGATAAACTCTATGCGAAGAAGATGTGTTGCACTGCATGAGGCAAATGGTGGTCACACCAGATACTGACTGGTTCTGAGTCCCCAGACCCCCAATAAAGCAAAAAACTGCACATTTCAGGGTGGCCTTTTATTGTGGGCAGTATAAGGTACACCTGTGCACTAATCATGATGTCAGATCAGCATCTTGATGTGGCACACCTGTGAGGTGGGATGGATTATCTCAGCAAAGCAGAAGTGCTCACTATCACACATTTGGACTGATTTGTGAACAATGTTTGAGAGAAATGGTAATATTGTGTATCTGGAATGAATTTGAGATCTTTAAGTCCATCTCATGAAAAATGGGAGCAGAAACAAAGGTGTTGCGTTTATATTTTTGTTGAGTGTAGTTTAAAAGTTTATATTTGAGTCTTCTTTCAAATGTTAAAGGGGTAGGAATTTCTTTTTTTTGGTAATATTCCATTCTTCTTCAAATATTTTTAAGTTGATATATTTTTAATAACATGACCTCTCCATGTCCACACTTTGATGTATTCAACTATTGATGTAATGTTGTTTATATTGATATATTTCTTTGTTTTGGTCCTGAAGAAAATGATCAAAAACAACAGTTGAATGAGATTGTCAGATCATGTAGCTAAAACCAGTTTGGACATGAAGATAAAGGGACTCTCTCGTACTTCCATAATGTCCCTTCTTCTCCTGTCTCCAATCAGGTCCTAGTCAGTGCCAGTGCAGCCTCCAGTCGGTAATGCTGGGTTTACACATAAGCACGATGCGTTACGAATGGCATTTTTCCGTCATTCGTGACATTCGTGACATGACTTAACGCATCTCAATGGGATTCTTAACAGAACGCATCAGCTCGTGACATTCGTGATGTTCGTGGAGAAAGTTTTTGTCTTCCACGAATGTCACGATTCACCCTCTGTTCGTGGAGTTCGCAACGGAGCGTGTCCTTTCGTGATGCGTAGTGGCCCTTCGTAATTCAGCGTGAGAGCATTCGTTGTGCGGAATCACTGTTTTCACGCTCAAAATTCATAGAAACACACGCTACGCTGAAAAGTTAATGTTCGTACCTGCACTATGCAAAAGAAAAGTCACACAAAGTCGGCCAGTCCGCGCTCCAGGCCAGGGACCTGCGGTCGTTCCTCCTGATGTTTGGGAGCCAGTTCCTGCCACCCCTGTTACCGCCCCGCTGGAGAACCCCACTGTTATTTGTTCCATTTTTCCACGCGTTTGTGAAAAAAAAAAAAAAAACAGTAAGAAGTGCGGAAAATGCGCACTTCTTACTGTTTTATTTTTATTTTTTATGAACGGATCTCCCACGCTGCAATACACAACAACGCGTGGTTACAGTAGCTATAACATGGACACGTGTTAAGGCACATTCACAACTTTAGACATGTAAAACAAGCGGCGATGAGCGCAGCAGGTGGAGACAGGCCTGTTGTTCTGGATTATGCCAAAGAGGTTTTTTTCCAAATGGAGATCGACCAGACGAGTGAGAGTCATGGATAAAGAGGTGAAGAGTTCTACGACAGATCCCCAGAAGATCGAGTGCGCAGTGAGTATAGTGTTTTTATGCTTAATGTGGAGTAAAGTCTGGCTGAATGTGCCGCTGTTGCACAGACTCATTTGACATAAAGTGCGTGTGTTTATTGCTATCGTTTGTCTTGATAGATTCAGCGTTTGCCCGTGTTACACAGTGACAGGAGCATATGACTTAGTTTAGGGTTGAACTGTTGTGACAGTCCTATAGACTGTGAAAAACTATTGCTATTCTACAGTATATGGACAGGCCCGACGCTCAGCTGGTCTTTGCTTTTTGTGTAACCAGATTTGGCAAGAGCCCAATGAGTCAGGTGAGAGCCGGTTTGTGCGGCAGGCGGTTTGTCCACAGATTTCTGACAGAACTCGACAATTCCCAATGACCCGCAACAGCACGCAGCAGTGCGGGACGCATGTTCGTGACCGTGCGTAATAATTCGTGCCATTAATCGTAACGCGTAGTAACAGGTCGCAACAGTTTGTGGCGGTGCGTGAAACCTCTACCCCGAATCTTCCACATTCGTGATCCTCGGCCACGAATGTGGATTCATGGCATTCGTGACTTGTCGTTATGTGTAAACCCAGCATAAAGCTCAGCGACTGAACTCTGGAGGTTTTCAAATGACATATTCATAAATGAAAATAAACTCCTACTTGTGCCTCTGCAGCTGAACTGTTGTAGTTGTAATGCCTCCAGTCAGAGGTCTGCACCCGTAATAAATGAAACTTATTATGCACAACTTTATCCGACTGTCATGTTCTGTAAATATTTAGCCATACCAAGCCAAGGACCTAACCCACATGTAAACCAGGAGTCAGGACAGAGACCAACTCAGGCCTAAACCATGTAAACCAGGCCAAAACAGGTCTATACAGAAATAAACAAAACAAAGGCTACAGGAGAGGAATAACCAAGACCCCAGTCATTCTTAAACAACATCCCTCTGGCTCCTACAGCTGTGCAGACAGAGGCTGATCGGGCACATGTCCGTGTCCAGGCTTTATGAAAGAAACTCTGTAAATGACACTGACACTCCACGGGAAAGCGTGCTCATGTGTGCAACGTTATTAACTAATTAATAAATTACTTAATGTCTAACATCGCACAGATGTTTGCATTTCAAACGGAGTTTGTGGGAGATACGAAGGAGTCAAAGGGGAAAGGAAGCGATGCACTTAATTAGAAAGAAATTATGTCATCCACTTTCCAAATACATCCATAACGGCTGTCCCTTACCTTGGAGTCGCTGCTCAGCCTAATTTAAACTTAGAATGCAGATAAACAAGCTGTTCCTGTCCCGTGAGGAATCCTGCCTTAGCCATAGCGAATCCTCCGCACAGACTTTCAAAACATGATGCGCGCAGTCATTATGCTTCTGTTTATGACATCCATCATTTAGCCTTGTACTCCGTTTGACAGAGGCTGAGCCATGTTGAGCCTACAGGGGATGATCACGGCGCCCCTTGGCTACTCTAAAGGTGCTTCCACACCAAACGCTTTTCACGCGCCTAAAACCCGTAGTTGGACGCTTGTGCTTACTGAAGTCAGAAATGTCACCAAGCGTCAAGACGCTCTGGCCGCATGTCAGCTCAGTGTGTTCGTAGCCATGTTGGAAGCAGCTCTTGCCTGAACAATACCAGCTGTTTGGGACAAACTAGTCTCCCTCTTTGCTACTATCATGTCCTATGGATCTTTAACTATATCCCCATGGTATACACAAAATCTCCCTAGTATTTAATCCATCCAATCCAATTTATTTATAACGCACTAATACAAACAACAGAGTTGACCAATGTGGCGTACAAAAAAGACAATATAAAATACAATCAAATATACACATATACAGTGGCATAAGAGGGCGATTTGAACAGTAAAAGTCAACTTCCAAACTAGCTAAATGCCAAAGAGAACATATGCGTCTTAAGGCGTGATTTAAAAACAGGAAGGGAGTCAGCCTGTCTAACACACAGAAGCAGCTCATTCCACAGTTTGGGACCAACGACAGAAAACGCTCGGTCTCCTCTGAGTTTGCGGTGGGTCCGAGGAACCACAAGCAGCGATTGGTCCGCCGATCGCAGCGAACGTGCCGGGGAGTTTGACACGAGCAGGTCGGACAGATAACGCGGAGCAAGACCATTGAGGCATTTAAACACAAATAAAAGAATTTTAAAATCAATTCTGTATTGGACTGGAAGCCAGTGAAGAGAAGACAAAACAGGTGAAATGTGATCATGCTTTCGTGAGCCAGTTAAAAGACGCTCTGCGGCGTTCTATTCTAGTATTTAAGCCTATATCCAGCCCATACAATTGAATATGGGACATATTTTGTGCCAGTAGCAAGTGGCTATCGGCCCGGTTAGCCCCGTTAGCATGTTACAAGCGCCTACAGCTCATTGTTGATTAAAAGTCTGCAATAAATCACAAATGCGTGAAGCCCGATTCAGTGTGTGATCATTGTTAAACGGTTCTTTATGTAGATGGTGGTTTTATTGACTTTATTTCTGCATATTTCTCGTTTTCATGTGATGACCGGAGATTTAGCTTGTAAGGCAAGGCGAGTTTATTTGTAGAGCACAATTCATACACAAGGCAATTCAAAGTGTTCACAAGAAAACAGATAAAATCAATCAATAAAACATCAACATAAAGTTAATCAATGACAGTAAAGGCAAGAGTGCAGATAAAATACTTTCAGTTTTCATATGCACGGGTAAAAAGAGCTGTTTTCAGCCTGGATTTGAACATTGTCAGAGTTGAGGCCTGTCTCACATCCTCATGAAGACTGTTCCAGATTTTAGCTGCATGAAACTGAAATGCAGCCTCACCGTGTATATTATTGACTCTGGGAACCACCAGGAGACCCCTCCCTGAAGTTCTCAGGGCCCGAGATGGTTCATACGGCTCTAACATGTCAGAGAGTGCTAAACCATGAAAAGACTTGTACACAATGAAGCTAATCACAATGAAGCTAATCACAATGAAGCTAATCACAATGAAGCTAATCCTCCATGACTTGTTTACATCTGCGGGCCGGCATAGCATCTTACCCGGTGGCTCAGCTACAACGTACGTCACTGTTGGGGAAAGCTCCTGATTGGTCGACACTCACGAATTTCTCCAAAAAGTACAACATTTCCAACTCTAGCGTCGGCCGCGTTAGACGCCCTGGAGGCGCGTCAAAAGCTTCCCACACGCGAAAAGCTTCAAAACGCCCCGCACAGGAGCCACGTGACTCGCTGCGGGACCTCTTGACGCTCCCCGAGGCGCGTCCTCCATGTATTTTCAATGTAAACCTGACGCTTGGCCGCGTTTGGTGTGGACGCACCTTAAGGGGTCGTAAATGCATCTCCAAAGCGCCTTAGAAAATGCAGAAAATGTTTTACTTTGCACATCTGGTCATCTTTGCACTACGGGCACATCTCACAAACATGACCTTTCAAGCTCCTTGATAACTCTCAAAGGTCTTTGACTGGACCCTAAACCACCAGATTAATAATATAAGTTTGGTCAACCTTACGTAACACACTACAGTGTCCTAATGCTCTGCTGTAGACGCTGACTGCAGTATTTCACTTGTAAAATCTGCACGCACATGAAGAACTCGAGTCAAAACAAGCTTCACGACTTCTGCCCCTGACAGCGGTTCATTCATTGTACAAGGTTAGTTTTTAGGTTAAACGTTGCAACTTTGTCGAGTTTACCATGAGCTATCGTCCTCGGAGTAACTTAAGTGCGAGAGAAATGCCTGACTTTAGTAGCCTGGCTAACGCCAGACTGCTGTGTGTGCTCGAATCATTTCGAACTGCACAGCAGCCTGGGGACCATGGCCAAAATCTTCGCATGGATTTGGGGACCAATCACAGAACGAGGCAGGACAGCAAGACGATGACGCACTATTCGACATATGGAAGGGATGTAACGTCGATGGTCATGTTATATTAAAAAGGCAGGTATCCGTCAAAAAACAATAAGAATAAGCAAGCTCGCGTGGAACAGCGCATTGTAAATAAGATACAATAAACTTTATTGTCCCACGAGTGGGAAATTTGTCTTGGGCTATTCACCCATGCTGCAGCCAAAATCAATACACACTGACAACACAAATAAATATAAACATACAACAGGCCTGCCCCATTCTCTAAGAGTACAATAAAAGAGAATGTCCATTGTTCATACACCTATCAAAGTTCATCCTTGAATAGATTTGTTCAAGAGCCTAATTGAAGCCTGGACAAAAGAGTCTATAAATCTGTAGAGGTTGCAGCAGGGGGACCCTGAGCCTTCTTCCTGAAGGCAACATTTCGTACTCTGAATACAGAGCATGTGACGGAATCTTGTTGGCCAAACGCAGAGTGGCCTGTTCATAGAGGCTCTGCAATGAGGGGTGCTCCTGTTCACCAATGATTTTCCAAGCAGTGGAAAAAAAAGGATCATGGTCTAAACTACATAGAGCATGATCCTTTGGTCTAAACTACATAGACCATGATCCTTTGCACTGCGTTGTTGAGCCAATAGGAGCGCATGCTGTCCACACAACAAGTGGGCATGGCGAACGCGGATGCTGATGGAAAAAAAAAACGAAGTTAAGATTGTGAAGCGCCTGCAGCTTTTAAGTCAGATGTGAGAAGCATTTTGGCTTCGCTGTGTCAAAAACGCTAAAGGAGAGAGTGTGACAGACAATTGACCAGATGTAGAATAACAAGAGGGGAAATATGAGCAACATGCGGAATCATCTGACGACTCAGCACCACGAAATGTTGAGGTCTCTTCTTCTCCCTTGCAATCAAAGATCTTTGGATCTTTCTGAAGAAAAACATCCTTTAACCAGTGGTGGCTGGTCCATGGGGCCCTGGGGCGCCGCCCTCCCTAAAATGTTTATAAAAATATCATTATCTTACCGTAAATCCTCTAATATAGGCCAGGGCCTTTATTTACTCAAGCACATGGAGGACCAGGCCTTTATTGGAACCAGGCCAAAATTAGAGACAGGCCTTTATTTTTATTTGAGCAAAACGGACTACCAGGAAAATTAAGAAAAAGAAGATTTGTGTCCATTTGAACCTAAAATATTAGGTTCATTTATTAATTAACATTGCAAACACTCTCCCAGCGGCTGGAACATTGACGCTTTTTATTTTGTAGGGACAACAGGAAGCGTTTCGCTGCTGTTAGCGGAACATTGACATCAATGTCACGTCAGGTTTCTCTTTCTTTTTTTCTTTTTTTACCGCGGACCGGATTATTTGTTGTTATCTGGTGTAAAGGCGAGTTTAGACGGAGCGTTTGTGTTTGTGATCGATCATAAAACAGACCTGAGAGAAGACGAGACGCTCACGCCGATCGGAGGAGTTATTTTAAGGCGTGGGACTGACCTGCACACGGAGCCGCTGGATGTGCTTTGCGGACGCGATGGTGACTTTATTAAAACCCCAGAGGGTCACACAACATTTGTTGCTTGCCCTGTTTATAGTCACAGAAGGTTTGAAAAGTGGCTAAATCTGTCTCAAAGTTACGCTTGGATCAGCTCCACTCCACAGCGTTCCCTCTCTCGGCCTGGGTTCCCGTTCGTTTACTTCCTGCGCGCGAGTTATCGTTTACACGAGTACGAGACAAATTCCGAACATGGGAAATATTTCTACCGCTATAGTTTCTAATAATAGCCCCGGCCTGTTTTAGAGACCGGCTTTTATTTGCCTACGCCAGCTACGAACCCGGCCACTGTTAGAGACCCGGCCGGTAATGGAATACAGGCCAGTATTAGAGGATTTACGATATATCAATAATACAAAAAATGGCATTATATTTTGCAGAAAAGCCTTTCTGAGATGTATTTAAGATGTATTTAAAAAGGGTTTACACTGGATTCATTTATTACTGTGTGTGAATGCATTGTTTCAAATGGAAGGGCGCCGGTCTGCTGTGAGTAAACACGAGCCCCTGAACTTTTGGAAAGCATGTGACTGGAGGCTTATCTCTTAGTGGCCGCCTTAACTTTCCTCCTTGCGCCCCAGACACTCCCACTTTGATAAGCAGCCAATTAATATTTGCTACTGAGTTTTTCGTCTGATGTAGTTGGACAACGGAGCTGTCAATTTTGTAATGTCACCCGTACACGGATGTGCCTCGACTGTAAACAATACAAGTAGCTTGTGTGGTTAGCAGCGCTGTGCTACGAACCCAGGGGAGTAAAAACTTCTCATTTGAGAGACGGCAGAAGCTTTGTGTTGTTGCCTGAGAGGAGGAGAAAGGATTGTCTGACTTATGGACTTTGACAACTTTCTTCAGTAAGAAGTCATGTCTAAACGGACTTTGCTGGAAGTAGCATTATGCTAACTAGCTTGTCTGTTTTACCATGGATCTATTATAATAAACAGCTTTAGCTGCTGCTTGTTTATTTCAAACTGTGGGACAACCATCGCTGGCTTGGACAGACAGTTATGTCCCAGGACGTGGACATTTGATGGAGAGAATTTTCAGGACCGTGAGGAGCGTGCGACAGAAGAGGGGAACGTCATTCATTTATTCATTGAGGAGGAGCGCAGGTACGGAGAGGTCTCTCATAATCAAACGTAAGCTGCACTTTTATTTCTGACCGGATCATTTGTCTGACAGTTTAAAGTTTAAACCTGTATCTCTGAGGCACCTGGAAACACCTCCTGCTTTTGTTCTGATTCTGTACAAAACGCAAATCATCTTGTACTTAGTGGTGCAAAAAAAAAAGTATAGTGATTATCTTTGCACTTTTCATTTCATTTCATTGACAGAAAAACGATTTTAAAAAAAGTACAAATTAATATCATGCTTCTTTATTGTTTAGTTGTGTCTTTTGATAATATTTTCCATAAAATAAAATGCTCTAAAGATAACCCTCTGTCTTTTTGAGGTTAAAAACAATGTTTGGCAGAGCAGATGAAATATCACTTTTTTGTTATTATCACAAACACAATATTGTGAGCTATTTTACAGTACCTGAGCCTCTCCACAATATCGCAATAAATAGGTACTGTGCAGGGTTTCCCGCAGCACTTTCCTATATTAAACTATACCGTGCTGCCGCCTTAACTAACTTCTTCAAAAATCAAAATAAAGAAATTTAAATATATATTTATATACAGGTGCTCATCATATAATTAGAATATCATGAAAGAGACAAAAAGATCCGCACAGCTTGAATGCTCCCAGTCAATTTCATTTCGCACACCACGAAAGTGACGTTTCGGGCCACAAATCAGCCCATCAATCATCATGAAAAAGTTCATTTATTTCTGTAATTCAACTTAAAATTAGAAACTAATATATGATAGACTCATTACACGCAAAGTGACATGTCAAGCCTTTATTTGTTATCATTTTGATGATTATGGCTTACAGTCCATTTTCAAAGTATTCAAATTTTTTACAAGCTGAGCCATCCATCCATCCATCCATTTCCTTCCGCTTTATCCGGGGCCGGGTCGCGGAGGCAGCAGTCTCAGCAGAGATGCCCAGACTTCCCGATCCACACACACCTCCTCCAGCTGTTCTGGGGGGACCCTGAGGCGACACCAGGCCAGCTCGGAGACATAGTCCCACCAGCGTGTCCTGGGCCTTCCACGAGGCCTCCTCCCAATAGGACATGCCTGGAACACCTCCCGAGGGAGGCGACCAGGAGGCATCCGGAACAGATGCCCTAGCCACCTCAGCTGGCTCCTTTCGACGTGAAGGAGCAGCGACTCTACCCCGAGCTCCTCCCGGGTAACTGAGCTCCTCACCCGATCTCGGAGGGTGCGCCCAGCCACCCTGCGAAGGAAACTCATTTCGGCCGCTTGTATCCGCGATCTTGTCCTTTCGGTCATTACCCAGATCTCATGACCATAGGTGAGGGTGGGAACGTAGATCGATCGGCTGAGCCATAATAATCAAAATGATAACAAATAAAGGCTATACATATCTCACTTTGCATGTAATGAGTCATATATTAGTTTCACAGTTTAAGTTAAATAACAGAAGTGAATGCACTTTTTCATGTTATTCTAATTATATGACGAGCATCTGTATATTCTGAGTTTCTGTTAACAATGTGAACTGTAAACGTAAAGCAGGTTACAAAAGTCAGTGACTGACATAACACAGTCTTGATGGGGCCTAAATAATAAATATTAGACTATATACAGTATTAGGACTACTACGCAGCTGATCCCGGCCGATGGCATTAGAAAAGTGTCTTTGCAGCACGTCAAAGTTTCCAAGAGAGCTGTGTCCTACAGGTAAGTTTGCTTTCATATAAGTGTGCTAAGAACTTTAGGGCTATAAAATGAAATGAGTTTATTGTTTAAACCACATGAGTCCAGTGAGACTGGAGTGCAACCTGAAGCAGCTCCTCCTAGGACTGACCCAGAATTTAGTTTAGTTTAGTTTTGTTTGTTTGAGCAGTTAACCTGCTCAAAGGGAGTGGGCCGAAGCCAAAGGCTTATTAGCGCCCACCCCAAATTTAACACATTTAACATTTGCAGGGTAGCAAATCATAAACAAATTATAAACAAAGGAACATAGGGCAAAGTAACAACAAACAATTTAAAAAAACATCAGCAAAATAAAGAAACAATGGGTCAAGATTACTTTTATACGCATTTCCCCAGATCTCTACACAATATGTTAAATGGGGAAGGATAAGTGAACAGTATATAGTATATAGAGCTTTGTTATCAATGATATATGTAGATTTATTCATTATGGCTGAAATCTTTGCAACTTTAGTTTTAATTTTTATGATGTGGGGTTTCCAGCTGATTTTATGATCGAGTGTTACACCAAGAAATGTATGTTCATAGACTCTTTCAATAGTTTCGTTGCCAATTTTAACTGGTAATTGTACATTCATTACACGATTTCCAAAGAACATTGCTTTGGTTTTCGTAATGTTTAGAGACAGTTTGTTTATGCAGAACCAATCTTTCAATTTATCCATTTCTTCTGTAATCTCGATCAGCATTTGCTGTAAGTACAAATAGTACAAATCATTGATATATAATAAAAATAGTTTAGGTCCCAGCACCGATCCCTGGGGACACCACACACTAGGGTATCACACATGGATCTGCACTGCCCCATTTGAACATACTGTTTACGGTTTGTTAAGTAGGATTCAATCCAGTTGAAAGCAGTACCTCTTATTCCATATTTTTGTAGTTTGTTCAGGAGTATACTGTGATCCATAGTGTGGAAAGCCTTCTTAAGATCGATGAAAGTACCTATTGAATACTTTTCCTTGTCGATATTATTAGTGATTTCCTCTATGAGTTCCATTAACGCGAGAGCGGGAGATCTGCTTTTGCAAAAGTCATGTTGACTGTCATTTAAAATATTGTATTTATCTATAAATGCGTCTAGTTGAGTTGTATAGAGCTTTTCTAATATTTTTGAGAATTGAGGTAGTATTGAGATAGGTCTGTAATTAGAGAATTGAGTTTTGTCACCATTTTTATAGATGGGAATAACTTTAGCCAGTTTCATTAAATCTGGAAATTTACCAGTTTTGAAAGACAAATTAAAAATATGGGATGTGACATCGTACATTCAGCCACATAACAATGGTCAGCTGCTATAGTTTCTCCATACGTGTTGGTCAAACTGAATGCACCATATAGCTGCTCCGTGGTGAAAAACTATTGGCCGCGTATTTAGCCGCTATTAACCGCTATTTTTTACAATCTGGCATGGCGTGTTTACATGCATAAGTCCCATGTATGTTCATTAAAGGTTCTGTATCATGCTATTTTAGCCATTCCAAAGTAAAGTATAGGCATTTATATGATATATTGTACCTCTATCACTATGGAGTACTCATTTTGAGAGAAATATAAGTATTTTGGGGGGTTATTTTCCCTACCCGGAAGACAAGACGCTTCGATTCAGTTAACTCCGCCCCTCTCTCCGCTCATTCCACATTCACAGTATTATAAATATAAATATCACTGCAAAAAGTGAAGTTACTTCACATAATGCAGTTATAAGGAGTTGACATGTGCAACACAGTTTCATAAATGACTAACACACACGCTAACACGCGTTTTGATTGACTCACCGCTCAGCATGGCATCCCCATCGTTATGAGATTGCGTTGGTTATAAAAGTGAATCCACTTTGATTCTGGCCAAGGTTCACCAAGCATCCATCAGGTTGGTTGATATAGTCGCTGAATCCCAGAAAGAAATTCCAACTTCTGGCGAGTGCACTCTTCTTTAGGAAGGCTGACTAGTCCTCTCGTAGCCAAACCATGGATCTAATGGAGCCAAATGCGCATCCGTGACATTATCATTGGGTAAGCAAAATGAACAGGCGGTGTCCAGAGTAGGTTAGAAAGAGCGCCGTCTTCACAAACAATGCACCCTCCGGCCGCGGGAGCGTTTGCTTACTGGGGACAGCACAGACGGTCGGAGACGGAGAGTTTTTATTTTTATTTTTTTATTGCTCTCTTACAAAAAAACACAAAAAACAAAAAAAACAACCTGTTTTATAAATTAAAACCAGGCCGTAAGGCATTACATTACAGACGTAGAGCACTTCCGTTCCTTTGTGACGACACAACTGAACAGCTCAGTGGTTTACCAGGAGAGGGCGGAGCAGCTGCTCAGAGAGCAGGATTCAGGAGGATTACTTAGAACTGCGTGAATGAAGCCAAAAACCGCTCTGGGGTGTTTTTGATAAGGAATTAGCATAACAACATGGCTAAAAGCTCCAAAAAGTCGATTTTGCATGATATAGAACCTTTAAAGCTGGGGTACCTGATTTTTCCTGTTCAAACAGTGACATTTTTTGTTTTGGCCCAAACTTGTTTCTAGCTCTCACAGTCCCTCCTGTGTATTCAAATTGTTCAAAGAATGTAATTATAAGCACATTTCACATATACAGCATTGAGCGGTGACAAAGTGAAGCAGGGGCGGCCACCCCAAGATAAATTACACTCATTTAGGTTAGACTTCTATCATCCATCGCTCAATAAACTTTAGGTGAAGACAATACAACAAGGTCTGTGTTTTGCTGTGGTTACAACATACTCTGAGGTGGCATAAATGTATTCTACAACACCAAAAATCAGGTACCCCAGCTTTAACATGCACTGTCCCGACCAAATAAACCAACAAATACAATAAATAAACGTTGCGATGCAAACTAAGGCCATGTTCGCACATGTTGGAGCCTTGTGGGTCGGCCTGAGGCCACCCCGGTTCCAACTGCATTTACTCTAAAGTTAGTTCAGTCTGTGTTCACATGCGCCCGCACCAGACATCGTACCATCAGCCACGTAACGATGGTCAGCTGTTCAACAAACTTATTCCCATGACAACGGGCATCGACCTGTCAATGTGCCGACACGTCACGCGTATGTACATGCTAGCGCTGGGCAATATTGACAAAAGTGAATGTCTCAATATTTTTGGGAACTTACTCGATAACGATGATGAGGCGATATTTTTGCTACAAAGGTCAGAAAACACACTTTTTCCACATTTTTTCAAACATTTTCTCCCATATATTATTTTTTTTTACATTTTTCTCTATTTATTCTTTTTTTCATATTTTTCCCAATTTTGTTCCGATTTTTCTTTCACGTTTGTCTCATTTTTCTCCTAATTTACCACATTTCTTCCCCATTTCTTGACATTGGAGGTAAACTCGATATTGTAAATTTGTATATCTTCCAAACAGTGTAAGAGCCATTTCTATATGACGATATATTGCCCACCTTTACCACAGGCAGGTTAGTCAGCCCAATCCCTGATTTGTTTCTTCTTTGAGTTTTTATTTCGAGCTAAGGCA
Organism: Neogobius melanostomus; assembly: GCA_007210695.1. Taxonomy (NCBI): domain Eukaryota; kingdom Metazoa; phylum Chordata; class Actinopteri; order Gobiiformes; family Gobiidae; genus Neogobius; species Neogobius melanostomus. Next base: position 112,286 of record VHKM01000593.1, on the reverse strand, counting down.
CAAAAGCCAAGAAAAAAACAGAAAAATATATATACACAATAAAAGAAAAAACAAAAAGAAAAATAATATACATTTTAGCTCGAAAAGGAGTGGGAAGAAGACAAGCTTATTGACTCCCACCCCTATTCATAAACTTAAATAACAATAACTAACAACACTGCATATTTCTTACCATCTTACAAGACAACTATCAACCGAGTTGGTTACATATTAACAGATGCCATACTGCATTATACCAGGTCAACACTCACAGTATCTCACACGCTACAACCAGTGTATTATTTCTGTTTCCCATACCGAATTCATTACCATGTTGGCATTACCGTTATTCATCATCACCATTACAACCCATATAACATTACTCTGTATCAGTGTTTGAATGATACATAACATACTCCACATTTATTCATGAAAGGTACAGTAATCGCAGACTGATTGATGTTCATGATAACAAGAATAGTCTTAATGATATGTGTTACAAGGGATTCGGGTTTTTTTTTTTTTTTTCTCTTTTCTCTTTTCTGTGACTGGACCTGCTGCCAGAGGGGAGCAGCCCCCGAGCAACCGGACCATCCTTTGTTAAGTGTCCTATACTATGCATTAAAAGAGACAAGATTTAGGAGTCTGCTGCCAGAAGAGGGTTTCCTCGAGCTGCCGGCCCCCACATGTCTGCCCTATACTACGGGTTATGTTGAATGCGGAGTACATAGATATGTGCATGTTTTACTTCTAAGAATTTAATTCCTTTATATTACCATCAGCATCAATAGCAATACCGCTGTCTGAATCGATTAAGTTTGATTCTAAGAATAATCTATAGATTGTTAGGTATTAATCCTAGACCATTACATTTAAAGTTTAAAGTTAAAATAGTGATGATAACAACACAACAGCAACAACAATAACAATGGCAATAACAACTGCAATAGTATAATAGTAACAACCACAATATACTTCATTATTAGTTAGATCTGACCTTTAAAGTATACAGCACTTTGTGACACCCATTAGCAATCAAGTACCCATTTCCTCCTTCTGGTACTTTGACCATACCATTTTTTTATATCTTGATTTGAAATGATGAATATTTGGACATTGTTTAAATTCTGCCCCCAATTTGTTCCAGAGTTTAACTCCACATACAGACACACACATACTTTTCCTAGTGGAAGACACTGCTTGAACCTTAAAGTTATCACACCCCCTCAGGTTATATCCCCCTTCTGTGCGTGCAAAAAGCATTTGTATCCTTGCAGGTAGCACATTTTTGTTGGCTTTAAACAGAAGTTGGGCAGTAGATAAATCAACTAAATCATGCATTTTTAACAGTTTAGACTGCAGAAATAATATATTAGTGTGATCACAATATCCTACTTTGTGTATAATTCTTACAGCACGTTTTTGGAGTATAACAAGGGGGTGTAATGAGCTTTTATAGTTATTGCCCCAAACTTCTACACAGTAATTTAGATATGGCAAAACTAATGAACTATATAACAAAAATAATGCATTGTAATTTAAGAAAAACTTTGCTTTATTAATGATTGAGATACTTTTGGAGACTTTACCTTGTATGTGTCTTATGTGTGGTTTCCAGCTTAATTTACTGTCAATGGTGACTCCTAAGAATTTAATTTCTGAGACTGTATCTAAAACTACACCGTCTATAATTACTGGGTCTGGTTTTCCATTATAATTACCGAAAAACATTACTTTTGTTTTATTTAGGTTGAGGGACAATTTGTTAATGTCTATCCATGATTTTAATTTCCTTAATTCACAGTTTACGTTAGTTACTAAAGTACTATAATTGTCATTAGAATAGAAGACGTTTGTGTCATCTGCGAAAATCACTAATTTTAATAATTTAGACACATTAAAAATGTCATTAATATATAAATTGAACAACTTTGGGCCTAATACAGATCCCTGTGGGACCCCACAACCAATGTCCAAATATCCTGATGTAAACTCCACCATCTTCACATACTGCTGTCTCCCAGTTAAATAGCTTTGAATCCAGCTCAAAGCCACTCCCCTTATGCCATATCTGTCTAATTTTTTTAATAATATAGAATGATTAAGTGTATCAAATGCTTTTTTCAAGTCAATGAATATTCCAGCTGCATGTTTCTTTCCCTCTAAGCTATTAGTAATCTCTTCTATTGCATCGATGATGGCCATTGAAGTTGACCTTGTTGCTCAAAACCCATACTGACCTTCATTATTAGTTTATGCTTATCTATGAAATTATCCATTCTACTGTTATAAAGTTTCTCTAAGATTTTGGAAAACTGGGGGAGCAGAGAGACAGGTCTGTAGTTAGTGAAGATGTGTTTGTTCCCATTTTTATGTATAGGTATAACTTTTGCAATTTTCATTTTATTTGGAAATGTTCCTGTTTGAAACGATAAGTTGCATATGTAGGTTAATGGTTTCACAATACTGTATATAATTTGTTTAACTAGTGTCATATCTATATCAAAACAGTCTGTAGACGATTTGTTCTTACACCCGTTAACGACATCTATTATTTCTGCTTCAGTTACTCCAGACAAAAACATAGTTTTTGAATTAATGTCTATCAATGACTCCATTTCGTTGTTACTACACTCCGGAATCTCTGCTGCCAGATCCGGTCCAACATTTACAAAAAAACTATTACAATTTTCCACAATATCATTCATATTATGGTTGTCATTGATCCCATCAGTGAAATAGTTTGGATATGAATTATTTTTTGCATTACCTTTGATTATAGTGTTTAGTATTCCCCATACCCCTTTCATGTTGGTCTTGCTTTTATACAACAGATCGGCATAATATAGTTTCTTAGCCTTCCTTAATATATTGGTCAGTTTATGTGTATATGTTTTATATCTACTTTCAGATTCAACTGTTCTTAGTCTAATGAACTGTTTATATAAAGTGTTTCTAGAAGTGATTAACTTCAAGAATAACCGGTTTTACAATTACCGCCGTTATAAAAGCTCACAGTAAGAATTGTAGGACTCAGGGTAAACCCACTAAATCCAGCCCAAACACACGGTGTCAGCGGCTGGTTCAATAGTCCAATGTGCAGAGAACAAATCTCATCCATTTTCATGAGAGTTAAAGGAAGAGTCCCAAAAGAAGCATGTCTGCGGCAGGGTAAAAACAAAGGTGATACTGTTCGAGCGCAAGGACATCAGCTGATAGCTTCATTTGTTTAGGAATTCTTTTGTTCTTATACTGAACTGTCTTTTGAAAACATTCACTCACTTTCTTCCACTATGGCTAAAAATTATATTCTATTGCCTATTTATTATTTTAAAATCCTTATTTAACTTATTTTTCATAAGGGTAAAAGCATAAAAATCAAAGATAACACCGGCTGAATGTTCATTGGGTTTTCATTTTCGGTATTTTCTTTTGTCGATAATCGTGAATAATTGCATCGTAAAATTTTCCCTCACAGTAATCGAGTCAATTATTTTGAATCGTGTGACGTCCTAACTTTCTAGTGCTGGATTCAATTCTAAAGCCAATAGTTTAGGAGCAGGAGCGATGTGTCTGCGAGGGCGCGGCAGTGTCCAGTTACAGGGGCTCCAAGGCGGGCATCATTTATTAACGAGCCTCAGTCACCGCTGGGACCGAGCGCTCCCACTGAACCGGCAAAATCACTCAGCGCCAAGGTCACGCAGCAGGCAGCGAGGCGCCGCCAGGCCTGGGCTCAAACACTGAGGACTAAACCAGAACTTAACATTTTCTCCAGTTCCACTTGACCCAAATGTAAAAGCTCAAAATGGCCACAAAAACATTGAATAAAAGAGGAAATGAGGATGGAACTGTAACAAAAAAAAGCGTCAAAAGACCGACAAAAACGCAACAAAACAGGTAACAAAAAAAGGGTTGAAAAAGCTCCAAATAAGCCCGAAAAACAAGACAAAATAGCACTAAAAATACAACAAAAAAGTTACGACAAGGCAGCAACAATGCAAGGAAAAAAAATCGATCTTAGCTTTCAAATGAGGCGTTACTCTGCCTGTAAGCTCCAGTCGAGGAGCATTTATTTATTTAAAGCTGGGGAAAATATGCTCACTTAAGGTGGGGGTTAAGAGGTTTTTAACCGGGATAGTGCCAGGACTGAAATCAACCAGGAGGCAGGATTAAACCTAATGATCAGGCCTGAAACAGGAACAATAGGCTATTTAAAAGGTCTGAAGTCCAGACCAAGTCTTTAGTATAGTAGGTCTAAATCAGTAGCTACTAAACCGAGACTTAAACCGGAGGGTTTTTAGCCCTTGACCCTAACCCTTAAGTCTGAACCAGGACGAACCGAAGTAAATCAAGTTTAAACAAGCTCTGAATCAGGACTAAACCAGGACTTGCGCTTGAGAACCACATGCCCGAACCAGGATTAAACCAGGCTGAGAGAGAAAAGGACAGAGTGGGTCAGTTCCAAACAGGATGGACTTCTCGTAGTCACAGTTTCCTCACAGACGGACACAGACAGCCCTACTTCATTCCAACTCCACTGAGCTGAATCAAAACAGTGTGACCAGAGAGCGCTATGGCCCTGTTAAGAACCAAAGGGACAAGAGGGGGTCAAACTCACCGAAGCGTCCCGGGACTGTCCCCGCTGAAGCACCGCAGAGCTCCTCCGACCCCGAGCAGCATCCAGCGAGAGAGAGGGAGAGAGAGAGGGAGGCTGTACGCACTGCTCCACGTCCCCGAGCGGAGTGAGCCAACAGTGTGCAGGGGAGCGCAGAGCCAGCCCTGAGGAGGCGGGCGGAGGCGGGCCGGGGCGGGCCGGGGCGGGGCGGACACACGACACCGCTCACACGCAGCTGGATCCATCTCACATTACCCCAGTTCAATTATGTCACTGCATCATGAAAGGACCGCGGCTGGTTCTCAAACTTTTCAGCCTGAGTAGGGGCTACTTGTTACACTTTTTGTTCTAGACTTCAAGAGTCAGAGGTTTGCTTCCTTTTTTCTGTCATATTAAGATAAATAGTCATTAACCATCAAACACTAGAAACTCGACGGTGACTTGGGGTTGATTGTCACTGAGTTTTTCATGAACATGAAATTTAATCAACTTTTGTCACTTTTTTTGCTTTTTAAAATAGTCGAAATGTAATACAAGATTTTCAACCAATCAGCATCGAGAAGGTCAGAGCCAAAATGAAGCAAATATCACTATGCGTATGTAAACATGGAGGACATAAGCAGCGCACCTTCATCTGCTAGTGGCGTTCAAGCTCAATTAACACCATAAACTACAATATGTTATTCATGTCGGAAAAGATGGTGGGAAAGGTCCGCAGCCCTTTACCGAAGTCCGATGGGGCAAAATATCAAGCAATGTGCGAAGGAATGGCTCAAAACATTGGACACTACTGCGCTAGCTATACTCAAAAAAATAATTGACCCAAAAACAGACTTTAAGTGATTGAATTGGGTGCAGATTTTCCATGTGAATTTATTACATACATGCTATCTAAATGATGCCATAAAACTTAAAGTACACTTTAGCTAGTTAAATCACATAAACATCATGTTTCTCAAGTAAAGGTTCACTTAAACTTTACGTTTTCAAATCACTTAATCTTTATAAATCTATGTGATAAAGAGTTAACCTTTATGGGAATATTCACATAAACAGTAGTATTGATTCATTATTTTAGCTAAAGTTTATGTAAATGTTACATGTAATTCTATACTAAAATGGAAGAAATTACAAAATGGTGTAAAATGGTAACTTTTATTAGAAAACTATAAAAGCATTTAAAAACATGCTTTTAGTTTAGTTTATTAGTTTATTTGAGCAGTTAAAATTCTGCTCAAAAGGAGTGGGTGAAGCAAAGCTTATAAGCGCCCACCCCCGACATCAATGAAATAAAAACAATTGATCAAATCACACAAGTACAGGGAGCATGTTACAAAGTACAAGACACAAGAGCAGGAACACAGCACACACACACACACACACATCGTACCCCTCCGTGACCCAACTTTACCTGTTATAGTTACATTATCAATCCTACATTAAGCAACATCATATTTTGATTTTTTTTTTTTTTTTTTGTCCCACCGGCAAAGAGAACCTACAACCCACTAGAGCGGCCATTTCAACACGGACCACACCCACAAAGCATCTCTAGAATTGTTTGTACAAATATAAATTAACAGAGTTTAACGGAACGGAAAGGAAAAGAAACACAACTGAAAGGAAACACAACTACAACAGCTGTCTCATTTCATGTACGCTATGGCTAATACAAAGCAAGTGAAAAGGGCGATCCTTAAGTTATTTATACACATATATGCACACGTACACACCTACATACATACATACATATACACATACATATATATACACACATATACATATATATATACTGTATACATACATACATCCCCCTTTTTTTCTTTTTCCTTTTTTCTTTTTTTTTTTTTTTTTACAGAGAAGGTTCACAGTTAACAACTTCCAAAAGGCACTAGTTCTGTGTTCAAAAGGCACATTAATATACATATTATATTATCCATGATCTTGCAACTTCCCAGTTGTCATTTCCATCATAGATTTTTTTTTTTGTTTTTTTTTTTTGTTCAATGGATTATGTAATATGTAAGCCCTACATACTGTAGTGCATTAAGAAGCCAGGGTGTAGAGCGGGTCCATTGAAGAGGGCAGTAACTTCCCATCAACAAACCCCACCCAGCTGCCCTAACTAGCTGTATTTGTAAATGATGTTCCTATGCTTAGTGGTGCGTTAAAAGACGAGGTTTATGAGCCCGTTGGGAGGATCCCTCTCAACAGATCCATAACTCGTTTATCCTAATTCTCAATTTTGTAATTTAGAGCAATAGAATGACAACCGTTCAGAGCAACAACACTGTCTTAGTTAATAAAATGCAAATGCAATTTAATTCTACTACTCCCCTTGTGGCAACGTGTATCTTCTTCTCTGTACTTTTCAAAAGTCTTTTGTTTGTATTTATATTTGAACAGGTTGAAGTTTGGACATCGTTTCAAGTCCATCTCCATTTTGTTCCACAATTGTACACCATTAACTGTCGGACTAAAGCTTTTCAAAGTTGAGCTATGTTTCTGAGTCCTAAAGTTCAATTCATCACGTAATTCATAACGACCAGTACGTTCTTGGAACCTTCTTTGTATTTGGCCCGGTAACAGTTTGTATCTTGCTTTGTATAACATCTGTACAGTTTGGAACTCAACAATGTCACAAAACTTCATGATCTTTGATTTTAAAAATAATGAGTTTGTGTGGTCCAAAAACCCAACTTTATGAATTACTCGGATAGCTCTTTTTTGCAACATTACTATTGGTTTTACTGTGTTTTTATAAGTACTACCCCAAACCACAGTGCAATAATTTAAATAGGGCAAAATCAGAGAACAGTATAAGATATGTAGAGCTTTGATGTTTAAAATGTGCTTTGCTTTTGCTATTACTGCAATGCTTCTAGAAATTTTTGTAGATATATATTTAATGTGCGATTTCCAAGTCATTTTATCATCTATAATAACTCCAAGAAATTTGATTTCATGCACTCGCTCTATGACAACACCTTCTATCTGAATTGCTTCCTGAGCATTGGAATTACGATTGCCGAATATCATCATTTTGCTTTTACTCAGATTTAAGGATAATTTATTTTGTTTGAACCACTTATTGACACTTTTGAGTTCCAAGTTAACAATCCGACACAGTTGTTGTAAATCGTCTCCTGATGCAAAAATATTTGTATCATCTGCAAACAAGATGAATTTAAGTATTTGAGAAGTTTTACAAATGTCGTTGATGTACATATTAAACAATTTTGGGCCCAGAATGGAACCTTGAGGTAAACCACACACAATTTCTTGACAACTCGACTGATAATCACCTATTTTCACATATTGTTTTCTATTTTTTAAATAACTGGTAACCCACTGTAGAGCTACCCCCCTGATCCCATAATGTTCTAGTTTATTAATTAGTATATCATAGTTTATTGTATCAAACGCTTTACTCAGGTCAATGAATAACCCTATTGCATATTTCTTCTTGTCTACAGAATTAGTTACTTCATCGATTATATCAAAGAGCGCATGTGAGGTTGAGTGATTATTCCTAAAACCAAACTGATTTTCAGAGAGTAATTTATTACTTTCAATAAAGCTGTCAAGTCTAGAGTTAAAACCTTCTCTAAGATTTTGGAGAATTGCGGTAAAAGGGAAACAGGCCTGTAGTTTGTGAAGAGATGTTTATCTCCTGCCTTGAACAGAGGAATCACTTTTGCTACTTTCATACTTTCAGGAAATTGTCCAGTTTGCAACGATAGGTTACAGATGTATGTTAACGGCTTAGAGATACTTTCAATAACAGTTTTTAAAGTTTTCATATCCAGGTCATAATAATCTGTCGAGGTTTTATTTTTACACCCTTTAACAATGTCCAGTATCTCCTTTTCCTCCACAGGTTTGAGGAACATGGACATAGGATTTGTGTCTATCAGTTTACAATTATAGTTCTCAACATTTGCAATTTTTGCAGCAAGATTCGGTCCAACATCTACAAAGAATTTATTAAATGTTTCGACTACTTCATTCCTATTTTTTATAGTTTTATCCTCATCTTTGAAATATTGTGGATAATTAATGATTCTTGGTTTATTTCTAATTAAACTATTTAAGATATTCCATAAACCTTTAATATTATTCTTATTGCTATCTAACAACTTATTATAATAATCCTGTTTACATTTTCTAATGATACCTGTCAGTTTATTTTTATATTTCTTATATTTATCCTCAGCTTCTTTTGTTCTATTATTTATAAATTTTTTGTAAAGTGAATTTTTTTTCTTGCATGCAATTAGCAAACCCTTAGACATCCATGTTTTATCTTTGCACTTTCTGTTATTACTGTATTTTTCGTTGGACAATTTTTATTATAAACTTTTTGGAATACTTGCACAAACTCATCATAAGCTTTATCAGTGTCAATCTCTCTGTATATATTACTCCAATCTTGCATCAATAGTTCCTTATTAAGTGCATCGATAGTTTTCTCTGTTTTTACTCTTCTAAACCAGTGCATGGTTTCCTCTTTATTTTTTTGATCTTCATTTTTGTATGTTACAAAAACTGGCAGGTGGTCACTTATGTCATTTATCATTAGTCCATTTATTAATTCAGTTTCTATTTCATTTGAAAAAATGTTGTCAATTAGAGTGGCACTATGGGTTGTAATTCTGCTCGGTTTGGTTATTAGAGGATACAAACCTATGCTGAATAGGGTATTTATAAATTCGTCCGTCTTTTGTGTTTATTTGGGTTTAACAGGTCGATATTAAAATCTCCCCCTAAAAAAAAAAAATGCTAAAACTTAAAACAACAACAACAATCAACATTGATTCTAAATGTGAGCAATTTGTTTTTCATCTTTCATTCTCAATACAACCAGGTAGTACAGATCTTGGCATTTTAACAGAAGAATAATGCCCCTTTCATCTGGTCCTCTGGAACTGGGAAAAAACGTTTTCTGCAGTTGGATAAAGAACATGAAAACTTGCTCAACTGGGGAACTCGGGTTAAAAAGAACTTTCCGACTTCCGTGTCTGATGCAGAAATCCGCTGATTTGAGCTTTTTTGTTCAACTCTGCTACTTTCTCCACTTTAGCTTCAGCTGTTGTCGTCCTCAGAGTAACATACTGCGAGAGAAATGTTTAGTTTAGTTTATTTGTTTGTTTGAGCAGTTAACCTGCTCAAAGGGAGTGGGCTGAAGCCAAAGGCTTATAAGCGCCCACCCCAAAATAAAAATAATAACATTACATTTAATATTTACAAGGTAGCAAATCATAAACAAAGGAACAAACAACAGCAAAATAAAGAACAACAAAAGAATGTGCTACTTTTATGTTATAAAGGTGCATTAATACATATTATACTCTGAGATCTTGCTACTTCCCAGTTGTCATTACCATCCTCAATATAATTTAATGTGGGTTTAATTATCATTATTATTATATTTGTTTAATTGAGTTATTTGTGAAGTGTGATGTAAGCCCTGCATAGTGTGGTGCATTAAAAAGCCAGGGTGTAGAGCGGGCCAGTTGAAGAGGGCAGTAACTCCCCCTCAACAAACCCCCACCCAGCTGCCCTAACAGCTGATTTTGTAGATGATGTTCCTATGCTGAGTGGTGCATTAAAAGATAAGTCCCTCTCAACAGATTCATAACTTGCCTACCCTAATTCTCAATTTGTAAATTTGAGCAATAGAATGACAACCGTTCCAAGCAGCAACACTCTTCCTTGATTATTGAGGAAACACACATAATTGATCCTACTGCGCCTCCTAGTGGCAACACATTTCTTGTTCTCTGTATATTTCAAAAGTCTTTTGTTTGTATTTATATTTGAACAGGTTGATGTTTGGACATCGTTTCAACTCCATTTCCAGTTTATTCCACAATTGTACACCATTAACTGTTGGGCTAAAACTTTTCAAAGTTGAGCTATGTTTCTGAGTCCTAAAGTTTAATTCGTCACGTAATTCATAACAACCAGTACGTTCTTGGAACCTTCTTTGTATTTGGCCCGGTAACAGTTTGTATCTTGCTTTGTATAACATCTGTACAGTTTGGAACTCAACAATGTCACAGAACTTCATGATCTTTGATTTTAAAAATAATGAGTTTGTGTGGTCCAAAAACCCAACTTTATGAATTACTCGGATAGCTCTTTTTTGCAACATTACTATTGGTTTTAATGTGTTTTTATAAGTACTACCCCAAACCACAGTACAATAATATAAATATGGCAAAATCAGAGAACAGTATAAGATATGTAGAGCTTTGATGTTTAAAATGTGCTTTGCTTTTGCTATTACTGAAATGCTTCTAGAAATGTTTGTAGATATATATTTAATATGAGCTTTCCAAGTAATTCTGTCATCTATAATAACTCCAAGGAATTTGATTTCATGCACTCGCTCTATGACAACACCCTCTATCTGAATTGCTTCCTGAGCATTGGAATTACAGTTGCCAAATATCATCATTTTACTTTTACTCAGATTTAAGGGTAATTTATTTTGTTTGAACCACTTATTGACACTTTTGAGTTCCAAGTTAACAATCCGACACAGTTGCTGTAAGTCGTCTCCCGATGCAAAAATATTTGTATCATCTGCAAACAAGATAAATTTAAGTACTTGAGAAGTTTTACAAATGTCGTTAATGTACATGTTAAACAATTTTGGACCCAGAATGGACCCTTGAGGTAAACCACACACAATTTCTTGACAACTCGACTGATAATCACCAATTTTCACACATTGTTTTCTATTTTTAAATAACTGGTAACCCACTGTAGAGCTACCCCCCTAATCCCATAATGTTCTAGTTTATTAATTAGTATATCATAGTTTATTGTATCAAACGCTTTACTCAGGTCAATAAATAACCCTATTGCATATTTCTTGTTATCTACAGCATTAGTTATTTCTTCAATTATATCAAAGAGCGCGTGTGAGGTTGAGTGATTATTCCTAAAACCAAACTGATTGTCCGAGAGTAAATTACACCTTTCAATAAAGCTGTCAAGTCTAGAGTTATAAACCTTCTCTAAGATTTTTGAGAATTGCGGTAAAAGGGAAACAGGCCTGTAGTTTGTAAATAGATGTTTATCTCCTGCCTTGAACAGAGGAATCACTTTTGCTACTTTCATACTTTCAGGAAATTGTCCAGTTTGCAGCGATAGGTTACAGATGTATGTTAACGGCTTAGAGATACTTTCAATAACAGTTTTTAAAGTTTTCATATCCATGTCATGGTAATCTGTCGAGGTTTTATTTTTACACCCTTTAACAATGTCCAGTATTTCTCTGTATACAATACTCCACTCTTGAGCTAATAGTTCCTTTTTAAATGCATCAATAGTTTTTTCTTTTTTTACCCTTCTAAACCAATACATTTTTTCATCATCAATATTTAAATATCCATTTTTGTACAATACAAAAACTGGCAGGTGATCACTAATATCATTTATCATTAATCCACTAATTGTATCACTATCTATTCCATTTGAGAAAATGTTATCAATCAAAGTCGCACTATGGGTTGTGATTCTACTCGGTTTAGTTATTAGAGGAAACAGACCTATACTAAATAAAGTATTTATAAATTCGTCCGTCTTTTTATGTTTATATGGGTTTAACAAATCGATGTTAAGGTCTCCCCCCACAAACATGACTTTATGATTTAAACCTGAAAAGTGCTCCTCCATCCAATTAGAAAAAACATCTATATCAGAGCCAGGTGTTCTATAAATACAACTTACAATAATATTTTTCTTTTTTTGCCTTGTAATTTCTACAGTAAGGCATTCAAGTGCATCATCCACTACCATAGTCTTATTTTCCATTACTTTGTAACTGTAGTTGGAGTCTACAAACATAGCTACGCCCCCACCATGCTTGTTTCTTCTGTTCATACTTATAAATTCATAACCATCAATAGAAAACTCAATTTCTCTGTCATTATTAATCCATGTTTCTGTGATTAAAATTACATTAAATGGCTTTGAAAACTGTTTTAAGAAGCTTTTGATGTGGTTAAAGTTTGCATAGAGGCTTCGACTATTGAAGTGGATTACAGTGAATGCCTTAATGTTCTTAAGTTTACTATTGTAAAGATCCTCTGTATAATATTGACAGTCATTAGTAGCTCTAGTAAAGAAGTTATGTTCAGGGTCGATGTCGATCTCAGTGTTCTGTAAGTCATATTGTGATAATGTAAAATCCTGGTTATTTGCTTCAGCAATTCTCCTTAATGAAATGTCCAACATTTATGCTAGCAAAATATATATATATATATAAATATATAATATATATATATATATATATATTAATAACAACAAAAGTTCAGCTTTTGAGATACTGACAGCAAATTGAAAAACATAACAAAAAAGTGACAAAAAGCTCTGAAAAAGTGGCAAAAATCCAATGACAACACGGCAACAATGCAAGACAAAAAGACCCATTTAGATCAGTTTTGTTGGTCTTTACTTTCAAATGAGGCATTACATACAGTAGGCTGTAACCTTTTAGATATGGATTAAAACTGGACAAAATGCACTCGGTTAAGGAGAGGTTAACACAAACCAACTGGGGACGTCAGTTCACGTGAATGCAGAATAAGAACCCGGGATACTGTATGAATGAAGTGAGATACTACTACAGTTCTGATTTTGAAGAGGGAACATACTACAATGGAGTAAAGTTCGATGACTGTGTAAAGTTTAAATCAATTTAAGTAAGTAAGTAGCTGGCTCCATCACACCAACATCCTCTGGGTCATCATCTTTGTCTCTTTCTTCATGTAGAATCACGTACACTCCCATCATGATCGGTGCCATGTTGTTTGCACTTCCAGCATCGGAGTCCTGGATATAATGGAAAATTGATGATATTATTTTAAACAATAAGATTACTTCTGAGAGCCAGGTGTGAATTACGTATAATCATGTAGACTTAAGCTTACAGTACATCAGCACCGATTAAATTAGTTGAAAATAAGACTCATCTGTCTCTTTTCACAAACGCATTTGTTTTTAAGTAACCTATTTTTTTACCCTATTTCTTCAGGACTTAATGGAATTCAGTGAGGTTCTCTTATGGACCCGATAATACTTTTTTTTTAAATCGATGCTCAAAATCACACAAAAAAAAAACAATGAAAATGAATGAGTTTAATTTTATAACACTTGGAACAACAAGGCATACAAAAGAAAGACCTAATTTCACATTATTTCACTTAAAAATGAAAATGTAATTAGTACAAATAAATAGACTGGGTTCATTATTACAATAAACAGAGCACTAAAAAACGAAATAGGTATAGAGGATTTACCAATATTACAACAAAATGAAAGTTTAGGCTTCACAAGTGTGATCCTTTTCTTCACAAACTGTAGAGTGTGGAGATTAGAGTAGAGTGCAACTGCAACCAATGGTTTAGAACCACCTTATCATCTTATCATGCTCTTGTGCCTCTCTTGTGTGAGAAAAGTTTCCTCCTGGTCTAATCTGGAGTCAGTCCTCAGACCTAATGTCATTCTGGTTTATATTACAGACATATTGTAAAGAATTGGCTGTTTGAAAACAAAACATTTCAAACCTCTAGCCTCAATGAACAGGGGGATATTTACCAAGCGTTTCATGAGTTGTAAAGTGGAGTTAAAGTTAAAATTGTAATAAATACCATTTCAAATGTTAAATTAGCTACAACACACCCACAAATAGAAATACGCCATTACTAAATGTCTTCATAAATTATCTCATTGGTGCTAGAAAAATGAAATAGAACCACAGTCATTGTTTCCACACGGTCAAACACAGCTTGTATCTAGTCAAACATGGCAAAGGTGTCGCAATGATACCAGACTTCGATACCCATCTCTAGGCTCTGTGATTCTGAGTCTCAATTTAAGAGGAGTTTGCATCCTAAAAAAAGACAAGACTGCTAAGCTATGATACTAGGACTGACAAAGCTACTTACCAAACACTCTTTAACAAGCGAAGCGGAGTCCTCATTATGGTAGGTCCATAGGTCTTTGATGACACAGTCTCTCCAGGTTTCAATGCTAGCATTACTCTGCAAGCAAACATGGCTTTAATGACATGGTTAAATGATGCATTAGCCCAAATGTGGACATACTGTGCTTTAAGGGACACATGCACAACCTGCTTAGCTTTTTAATCCTCCTGACCCACAACTTGGATCAGTACTGAGAATAAGAAATCAATAAAAACACTAAACTCAACTAACTTAACCTGATCGACAATATTCAATATTCACTACAATGAAAGTCCTGGATGACAGAGCCTTCACAAACACATGCTGAGAATAACCATCACAAAACTGACATTAGACTGTGTTGAATATTTCTATATCAAATTGGCTAAAAAAGGAGACCAACCCCACTGTTCTCACATGTTTAAAGTACATTGGCTATATAACTACTTATTGGCTAAAACAAAGACACCTAAACAAAATATTAAAGTGATGCTTTACGCTAGCTTTCTGCTAAAACATGCGACTTATTAACAACAAGGAAATCAAAGCAAACTTAGGTAGAAACAAACATTGTTAAACTGTTTTCTGCACCGGTCTCCTCCTCCGCGAGTCACTCCGTTAAGGCTCCAATCCTTGTCCTCTCTGCCCTGTGCTCGTGTGTGGATAACAGGCTGCTGTGGTCAGGCCTGGAGCGGAGCTGGGAGAAACTGGCCCTCCTTTAAAAGCAAAAATAAATTAATTAATTCATTACACATACGCATATACACACATATAATCCCACGCATTTTAACCACATTAACCAAGTAAAAAAAAATAATAATAATAAAAAAAACACAGCAATTGCCAGTTAAACAGGCAACATTTGAGTTATATGGCAAATTCTTTGCTAATTCATGTGCAGCAAGCAATGAGTAAAATGGGCACTTAAATGAAGACGTCGCTGGGACATATGTCTGGGCATGATGCATGATGCCAGCTTGTCTAGCCTCCAGTAGCGCAAAAAGGACATACGCAATATATGCCTTGCATAGGGGCGCCGGAAGGACGGGGCGCTATACCATAGTGATGGGTCGGTCGCGTACGAGTCGGTACAAAGAGCCAGCTCTTTTAAGTGAACAATGAGAACCGTTTTTTTTTTTTTTGGTTTACATGTTTATCAAGCTCCGTGTGCACCGGTCTGCGCTACACTCACCTCATGATAATGATAAAGATAATGGGGTCGGGGAGAGAGAGAAAGGTGTTGAAAAACTTGCAGCCGCAGCCCGTGTGCGAAGAACAAACCTGCTGTTTACACAAAATGAACTCTACAAACGTATACTCATCCATGAATGTAATCTGCGCATCTCTAGCTTTAAGTCATTTTTTATTTGAGAACAATCCGACTCATATGTTGGGTTTTATGGTTAGATAGAGTTACGCTGGGTTTGTGGAGTGAAAAGTAAACGATGCATCACACGCACGGGGCGGCGATACGTCGCCTTTTGTTGGCCTTTTCCTCATGTGTACGAGCTCATTCAAACAGCAGCAAAAGCAGTACAAGAGAAGTCCTGCTAAAGTTTGGACTTCAGTGATGTCTGGAGTCTGTATCCCTCTCTCAGTGTGAGGACAGACTGCAGGAACAGGGGCGGAGCTACAGGCAGCTGAGGGACTGGGGAGAAACACTAAGGATTTCAACAGTAAATAAAAAAGTATGTGTGTGAAACTAATACCACCAGCTTTAAAAGTGATTAATATAAGCCATATAATAGCAATGAAAAAAAATCTAATGTTCCTTTTCATTTCTTTCTTTTTTTACAGCTTTAATTTTTATTGGAGTTTTATAACAAAACAAAACAAAATACATTGAACAAAATCAAGAGGTTGAGGAGGAGGTGTCCAGTACAATTGAAACAAAAATAAAAAAGTACAGATGAGATCATCGTAGTCACTGATCAATAAACCTTACAGTAATTCTACAATCTCTTTAGTGTAAGTTTACCAGAAAATCAACCGAATCTCACAAAATTAAAGTGTGTACAGCTGAAGAGCAGTTATGCAGTGTCAGGGGTAAAAAAAAAAGTTTTTTTTTTCTGAAATGATGGTACTCTTAACCTTAGGGAGTAGGTTAATTTTTCCATTATAAAAATGCCTTGAATTAAAGTTTGGTGATAGCTTTTCGGGCCGCAGTCAATAAAATCTTGGATAAATAAAGGTCCTCCTTCTGTGATGTTCCCGAGAAACATAACTTTACATTCCTTTGGGATGCTGTATCCCAACTCCTTCTGTAAAGTATTATTAACAATAGTCCAAAATGGTTGAATTTTAGAACATGTCCAGAAAATGTGGGTGTGATTTGCGTCCATACTACCACAGTCCCTCCAACAGCCTTGAGGTATCCCAAGTTGTTTACTTTTCAAATAAGGAGTTATGAAGAACCTCATAAAACATTTCCAATTAAATTCTCTCCACTGCTGGGAGTTGATAGAGGTCTGGAGTAGACAACATGTTTGATACCATTCATCCTCTGTAAGGTCAACCTTTAAAGCAGTACTAAGTAACTCTTGCCCCTAGAGGCCATAAGCGCAACTGCAGGTGTCTTAGCAAGTTACGATTTTTTAACTTATTAAATGTCTTGGAGAGTAAATACTACGCTGACAGAAAAGGTGAAGGGAGAGAGGGATGTTGTACATCCAGTTATACAATGGAAATATATTTTTTCACTCAAACTTGGCTGTAAATACTGTTTAAAGTGGCGCTATCCCGCAGTTAGCTTTGCCCGTTAGCCTGTTAGCTTCTTCTCCGTGATTCTATTAGTGTGTATTGGTTGCTCCGCCCCGGTGGCAGTCAAGTTGCAAGCATGGTTTTCTGGCCAGAGACACCAGGGGGAGATGAAAGACCTCCTATCATCCCATTAACACTTGTATTACCCCCAGAGGGACTACGGAAATGATTTATTAAGGTAAACACGTTACTTAGTACTGCTTTAATTCACACTCCCATTTTGCTTTTACATAAAGTGTAGTGTTTTTCACGTTTTCCATCAGACTCCGATAGAGTTTAGACACAATCTTATTAGTCTTTTGATGGTAAGCACCACACATTATTTCAATAAGAGGGTTCACCACATCAGAAGAAATCCCCTTAATTTCTTTGTAGTAGTAATCTCTCAGCTGTAAGTATCTGAATAGGTCATGATTATTATTTAGATCAAATCTATCCTTCAGCTCTTGAAAACTCTTCATCTTGTTATTTTTGGTTGCTATGTAGTACTGTCATAATTAGCCGGCTTAACCCCCGGCTCACATTAACTACGGTACGGGTTCGGTCCGGGTTCGGTCCTGATCCGGTCCGGGTTTGCCCCAAACTACCACTCACAGTGAGTCCGGCTTACAGCTCCGGCGCCAGATGCTGCGCCAGGCACAGAAACGGCCCCCGCGCGAACAGAAGTGCATGTGAGTTTCGCTCTTGGTGCGAGTTTACGTGATAAGTAGCCCCATATATAGGTAGTTTTTATAAACAAAAGCCGTATTTGCCAGTACAACGACTCTCCCCAGTGAAGTGGATGCTTTAAACACACTAGTGCCCCTATGTCACTTGTAATGGAGAAATGTTTACATTTCCGACGTTACACGCGTGTACAGGCGGTAAACGAGACCAAATAAGTAGTGATCGGACAGATTTTATTTTGAAATACACCAGATCTTCTTTTCTCACGAGACCTGACTTCCTGTTTGGCTCTTGTTTTTCCGTCAGCTTGATCCGTTGGGGCTCCGGTCTCCGGCAAAAATAGACTTCTTGCGGATTCTTCCGTTGCCGCCGGATGGCCTCGGTAGCCGGACCCGGACTTCGCGGAGCAGTGTGAGTGTGCAACATTGGCAAAATAGGCCGTCCTTCTGTGGACCAACCACCGGCTTTGTTTCTGCATACCCCCCAGAAAGTGGGTAGTTGCGCCCCTGCTAGCCTCCTACTGTTGTCACCATTTCTCCAACTCCCCCAAGTTTGATGTATTCAAACATGGCAGAAGTCAACAGTATATAAGGCTAAATGTTGAGATTACGCCACAATCATCACTTTAAACATTTCTATAAACCTCTGACGTTCATCTTAACAAAACATCAGCAAGCCTGGTGAAGCCTTGACATTTAGCTAAATCATCTCTCAACAACACTCACTTGCAAGTCACAGCAGCTAAAACAGAGTCGTCATTTACCATAACATATACATATTTTCTTGTTAGTTAATTATATGATAAAAAAACAGTAAAGAAAAAAAACTTACCTGACCAGGGTTGCCATATTCTCAAAACCATTATATCGTACAAAGCTTCCAAAACTATCGTTTTTCAGCACAAACTATCGTACACTATAAATATGCCAATATCGCTGTAGCACGCGTGCAAAATATTGCTCATATCATCATCACCCCTAACTACAACACAGCCTCACGCACTGTCCCATTTATTACATTACGCACACACACGACCTGCTAACCAAAGAGGATGCATCTGCCCCTTTGTTTCGTTCAGTTTTTCCGCACAAATAAATTTGATTTTTATATTTTTAGAAAACTTGCTCTTTATTGTGCAAACAACATGCAGTGCAACATTAAAAACAGAAAATCTAAATTTTTTACATTTCGTGCACGTTCTTCTGTAGTGTCCGGTTTTTTTTTTTAAACATGCGTCCCCACCATTATTAATAGACAGTCATTACTCACTCCTCCCCCTCCTGGAGCCACCACCTTAACGTGGTGGAGGGGTTTGAGCGCCCGAATGATCCTGGAGCTCTGTTGTCGGGGGCTTGGTGCCCCTTGTAGGGTCTCCCATGGCAAACAGGTCCTAGGTGACGGGTCAGACAAAGAGCGGTTCAGACGCCCCTTATGAGAGACCAACAGGCCCGGTTAGAACCATGAGGCCGTCCTTCTGTGGACCAACCACCTGCAGGAGGAGCCATGGTGGCTGATGCAGCTCCAACAGCTGCCCCCACGACCTGGCAACGGACAAGTGGAAGAAAATGGATGGATGGATGGATGGATGGATACTCACTCCTCCCCGTTTACCATAATGACCACGTTCGAGGGGGGAATCATGGTGGATTTACAGACTCCTCCTCCCCAGCTCTGACGAAGCATGTTCCTAATAAGGGCATAAGGGCGGGATCTTCACTGTAGACTCGGCCCTTGTGTGACGTGTAGCTCGCGCAGCTCCAATGCTAACAGTCCGACCCTCATTAGTACGAGATTTCAAAAAAATGTCTTTTGAAAACCAGCCTGGTTTCTTTTTTTGTGACTAACCCAGCGTTATGTCAGGAGGAATATGTTGCCATAGAAAGTAGGGCTGGGCAATATGGCTGAAATCTGTATCACGATATAAGTGTTTCATATCGTTCGATATCGATAATTATTGAAAAATTGTATGACCTATTTAAAATAAGGACCAGGAGGAAAATACTAAATTTAAACATTTTTATTATAAACTTAACCTTCCTCTGATTGTAGGCAGACAGGGAAATGGAATGTCAACACAACCATGGAAAACATTTAAATAAACATGAACATAAGACTGAATAAAAATTTAAATCACAATAAAACTGAACAATTGTCAATAATAAAGTGCTTAACAAAACTAAAGTGTTATAAAAAAACATGTGCAAAGTGTTCAGAAACCTGAGATCTGAGAAGAACTATCTTTATATATATTTTTTTTACTGCAAGTTTAGTGCAAACAAGTTTACCCTTTGGTGAATAACATTTTAAAAATAAATAAAGTGTTTTGTAAACATAAAAGAAATTAAAGTAAAGTATTAACGTAGACTTAGACTTTACATCTGTAACATCTGAACTATTCAAGTATATTTTCACTCAAGGTTTAGTGCAAGGAACACCAGCTGGTTGACCGTCTCTGGTTTTAAAGCTGCCCTGGCGCATGTAACAATATTACCCCCAGTACTAAAATTCTTTCTGAGGGGGTACTGGTGGCTGGGATGCACAGGTACTTTTTTGCCAGCTGAGCCAATCTGGGGAAGTTGTGTTCATGGAGCCTCCACCAGTCCAGGGGTTCAGACTCATTGTCTGCATCAGGGCACGTCAGGTACCTTTCCACTCACTCTCCACTTTTTGTTCATCAGTGAGAGGCAAGTCAACCTCTTCTTGACTCTGCTTTTTGAAGAAGCTCCCCAATGACTTGCGTTGCTTCTTCACGCCCAGTGGAAGAGGTGGTTCAGCGGCAGCTCCTCCTTCTGCACCTTGGTCTGCTGCTCCCTCAGAAGGCCCTGCCTGTGACTGGCCTTGGCCTTCATTCAGTACCTCAGACACTGCCCTCATTTTAATGGCCCCTACCTTCTCTGGTCTGATGTATTGGACTTTAAACCTGGGGTCCATCCCAAGGTAGCCATGTCAAGGGGATCTTCTGTGTCAGGGCCCGCATATTTCTGATCAAGATAGGTCATTATTTTTGTCTTCATGTCTTTTGTGAGCTGAGTGTCCCGCTCATTTACTTTAAGCAAATTGGAGCGGAACAGGTGGAGCACAGGCTTCACATAAGAGACTGTCACATATGACTCACCAGAAAGGGAGTCTGTGAACTCCAGGAGAGGAGTTAAGGCCGCATTCATAGACTCAAGGACATCAATGTCCTGCCAAGTTGGGATCAGGTGCCTGGTGTTTTTGTCAGCAGACAGAACTTCAGTGATGGCCTTTTGTTGCTCTAGGACCCTTGCCACCATCTTCTGTCTTGAGCCCCACCTGGTTGGTGACTCTGTGATCAGCTGGTGTGTGGGAAGCTGGAGACGTTGCTGTGCTTTGGAGAGTGCACTCTTTTTCTTCCATGAGTAAGAAAAGGTAGAGACCACTTTCTTGCAAACACCTACAGCCCTGTCCACTCTTCTATCCTTTCCTGCAGCGTCTGCAGAAAAACAATGACAGCATAATGAGGTTCAGTAAGTCAGTGTAAAGCTGCTTTCATGGATAATCATAATAATCATAATAATTAATAATAATTATATCATCTCAATGTATTAGCTAATAAAATCAATCCAGTGACCAACATTGATGGATGATACCATCAAAATGACAATGCTACTCACCAATAGCAGAATGCAAACGATGGCCAAAACATTGTAGCCGGGTCCAGTTGTTCAGTGAAGTCGCCTTCACTACATTTGCCCCACTGTCTGTGGTGATGCACACCATTTTGTCCTCAACGAGACTCCAGGACAACAGTGCCTCCTTCAAGCCTTCTGCTATAATTTCTCCTGTGTGATCGTCAGGAAAATAAGCCGTTTCAAGGCATTTGGCTTTCAGATTCCATTCGTCGTCTATGAAATGAACGGTCAAGCTAATGTATGGCTCTGAAGTACGGCTTGACCACAGGTCAGAGGTTGTGGCAAAGTAGCTGGCTGACGAGATTTCTTGTTGCACTGATTCTTTGCACATCAGATATAGTTTGGGAATGGCAGTCTTAGAAAAGTACTTTCGACCTGGAATCACATAGCGTGGGTCAACCACGTGAAGGAGATTTTTATAACCCGGCTTCTCGACGGTACTGAGAGGAAGCATATCCTTAGCTACGTGATATGCCACTGCCTGGGTTATGTCGTTGTAGCGTTTGGATGCTTTGTCATAAGGCTCTGATGCCGAGTACCTGTGCATGGTGGTCTGCTGTTGCTTTTGTGGTGTTGGCCGTTGTTTGATACGGCTGTGCTCCAAAGGGTGAGAGCGGCTAAGGTGGTAAAACAAATTAGTTGTATTACCAGTCTTGGTCGGGACGACGGTCTTGCATAATTTACAGACAACATTGGTCTGACTACGGTCTGACTTATAAAATCCAAAAAACTCCCATACTGGCGAGCTGACCTTTCCATTTTTTTCCACAATTTCCTCGCTCGTTGCGGCACACATCCTTCATTTCTTACACCACGCTTTCTGGAAACAAACACGAACACGAGACAACGAGATGGCGCAACCAAACTTGATACTGTTACATGATTGGCTGTTAGCATGTCACTCCATACGTTGCTAGGCACCAGACAACGAGTGCCTTTGTTCATGCAACCAACCTTGCTTCAAAACCAAAGCAGAGCAAAAGTTACGCTGGTTTCTTCCAATGAGGGGGAAAAAAACATATCGAAACGTTCTATCGAATGCATTTTCTATTGATATTGATAACGTGTCTATCGAGATACATATCGTTATTGTTTTATCGCCCAGCCCTAATAGAAAGTGTTGAAAAAATAGAAACCAGGCATTAAAGTTGTTTTTAACGTGTCTAAAGTCCAAAGCTTTTCAATGGGGGCCTAGCGATGATATGGAGGTACTACAGCAATGGCGGCCTCCAGTGTTGCGGACATAAAGCAGAGCAGCCAGCGGCCATTGGTCCCCACTCCCCACGGTAGGTATGGTTTGTTTTGATCAGGACAACCTACAAAGCACAACGGCAACATAAATGGGCTGCTTTAATCAAATGCACACTCATGACATGACAACATCAACAAGCCTATACTCACCTAAGAGATGACCTCCACCTCCACCTCCTCGTCGGAGACATTCTCTTCTGCAGGACCTTCTGATGTAGACGCGTTCTTGTACAAGTTTGCTAAAGTCATTGAGCGCAACATAGCTTTTGTTGGTTTGAAATCCGAACATCCCCCTCCATTGTTCACACACTCTGGTGCTTGGGTAAGCCCGTTAAGGGTTGGAGTAATCAGTCGATTGCGGGATTTGGTCTTTATCAGGTTTGGAGAACACACGCTCACATGAGGCGTTCGAATGAGGAAAAATGAGAACTCCTAAAGCAAATGTTGCGACATCCTCAAACAACTTCTTTCCACTCATGTCGGCGGCACGGTAGTACAGTGGTTAGCGCTCGTGCTTCACAGCTAGAAGGTCCAGGTTCGATTCCCACCAAGGCCGGGGCCTTTCTGTGTGGAGTTTGCATGTTCTCCCCGTCTCTGCGTAGGTTTCCTCCGGGTACTCCGGTTTCCCCTACCACTAAAAACATGTACAATAGGCCAGGATGAATGTGAGTGTGTTTGAGAGTGCGCATGGGGGACGACGGATGGAAATTAGCCCAAGGCTACAATCCGGTGTGGCTTGTTCGTTAACTTGCACTGTCCCTACCAAATAAACCAATAAACCAACCAATGTCTGTCATTGCTGATAAATTGTACCAAAAAGAGTCCACATCCATGCTTGCGTAACTTTCTCCGAGATCTGTGAGAGGCAACCGTCTCCACTGGTCATCAATCCTCTGGATGAGCTCAGTGTCCTCCATGTCAAGTATGCGTGGAACAGCGCGCATCAGGGGGAAGAGAGAGGGGTGAGCGGCGCGCGTCTGTGGATCTGTTGCAACCACTGGAGAAAGGGCCTCCAGAGTGCAGAGAGGAGGATCATCAAAGTTGTGACGTTTTCTTATTTCCAAACAAGCGATCTGAAGGAACCTTTGGCAGCGGATATAAAAATCCGTAGTAACAGCTGGGCTGAGGCGAGTGTTCTGGAGCTGTTGCATTATGCAGATTCCCAAGTTAAATCTGTTAACTGGCAGGTACCTGCAGCTATCTGAGGGGTCCACCTGACTGAGCTTTGTCTGGAGAACGTAGTTTCTGTCCATGAATGATAATAGAAGGTCTTTATAAGCCTCTGCCATTTTATTTTGCAAGGACGTTAAGATTACTTTTTCGCTCTGAAAATGCTCATTTAGTTGTGTGAATTTTGGTAGCACCCAATCCAAAAAGTAGAAGAAAAGCCGCAACGAGTCATCGTGTAAGGCCTTGTAAATGTTGTCCGCCGCATTTAATCGCTCGCCCATCCACTGGTCAGTGAAAAAAAGACGAAGTGCGCTCCACTGGGTGTTTATGCGCTTCACAACTTGCTGAAGGGAACGCCAACGTGTTTGTGATGGCTTTAAGATTTTGTGAGGCTCGATGTTGCAAAACTCCTGAAACTCCCGCAGCTCTGCCTGACGTTTTGCGCTGTTTTTGAAGTAAGAATATATATCTCTTGCCAAATCTTTGCATTTCCTAGGCAGCTGCTTGCATGCCTCACTTGCGCAAAGATGTAGTGAATGACAGATGCATCGCTGTATTATGATGCCAGGAAGATCTTTCTTAAGGCGGCTTGAAACAGAATTATGTTGTCCCATCATGATGTTACACCCGTCGGATGCAAAGCCCACAATATTATCCAGATACAGATACATATCCATACAGCCAACCGCTGTAAAAGATTCCATCAATTGGGTGTAAAGGCGTTCAGCAGTTGAACTATAGTTTATAGTTCCCCTGTCGCTGACCATTTGTATGAAGTTGAACCAGTTTCCAAAATCTCGTCTGCACTGATTTAGAGGCATCATCAAAAAAGCGAAGCGAAGCGAACCACAAAGAGTTTTAACAGTGCCAATGTCAGTAGACTCGTCAATTAATACACTAAACTTTTTCTGTTTTAGTATTTCTGACAAGTCCTCAAAGTAGCATTCTCCAATGACATTTTTTATTATAGCTATTGCTTTTGTACGCCCCAGAATAATCGCTTGGGCTGTTTTGGAGAATGTCCTTCATCACATCCACCAAGTGATCCGCGGTTCTCATTGAAATGTTATGCTCTGACATAAATCCTGCTAGCTTGATTTCCGCTGTTTTTACGGCATTTTGGAACCTTTCCTTTTTATTTGTTTGTTGAAGACTTTTCAATATAGATACCTGGCTTGGAGCAATTTTACTGGCCAGATTATAGGCAACACATGCTCCTGCTAATGCCATAGAGCTGACATAGCTGTTGAACAAGGGCAGACTCGAAGTTAGTACCCTGGTCTGAATGGAACCTGGAAGGGCAACCAAAAACCTGGATTACGGTCGACTACAGAGCATGGACAGTAGTCTCCGCTGTTTGGTCCTTTGTGGGGACTGCCCAAGCATAGCAGGTAAATTGGTCAGTCATAACTAAGATGTTTTGGAAGCGGTCAGTGGCTCTGCCCAGAGTCAGATAGTCTATGCCTATAACTTCTAAAGGGAAAGTGGCGATAAAAGGATTATTATTATTTTAGCAAACTTTTATACAAAGCGTCTATAGTAACCAGCTGGGCCAAGAAAGGTTCTGACCACTCGTACAGTAGCCGGTGAGGGCCAGTCTAAAACGGCAAAGATTTTATCTGAATCTGGTCTTACCCCCGCTTTGTCAACCACATGGCCCAGAAACTTCACCTCATGCTGAAACAGTTTACACTTGTCCATCCTAAGTTTTTGAGTCCATGTTGCCACAATCTTTGGAAAACTTCCTCCAGATGCTGCAAATGAGAGGAGAAATCGGGGGAGTAAATGATTGCATCAAGGTACACCAACAAGGATTCAGTTATCTGACCACTTAAGCACTGTTGCATCAATCGTTGGAAAGTAGCAGGCGCATTACAGAGGCCAAAGGGCATCTGTTCAAACTCAAAAAGGCCCATAGGAGTGGCAGTTTTCTCACGGTCTCGTGGATCCATCTCAACCTCCCAGTACCCACTTGCTAAATCTAGCGTAGAGAACCATTCTGCTCTGGTCAAACTAGTCAAACTCTCTTCAATTCGTGGAAGTGGGAACGCGTCCTTGTGGGTAATTATCCTATAATCCACACAAAACCTCCAAGTGCCATCTTTTTTTTCTGACTAGGACTATCGGCGCGGCCCAGGGACTGCAGCTCTCACGTATCACACCTTTCTCCAGCATATCTGCAAGCAATGTCTTGATCCCTTTGTACATTAAAGGTGGTAAATGTCAGTACCTTTCTTTGATGGGAGGGGCATCGCCCATGTGAATGCGATGTTGAACCATATATATATATATATATATATATATATATATATATATATATATATATATATATATATATATATATATATGCTGGCAGGGAAAGCTTACATGGAGCGCCATAACCAAGTGGCTGGCACAGTGTACAGGAACATCTGTGCAGAGTATGGGCTGGAAACCCCAAGGCCAAAGTGGGAAACACCTCCAAAGGTGGTAGAGAATGACCGAGCCAAGATCCTGTGGGACTTCCAGATACAGATGGACAGAATGGTAATGAACCAACCGGACATTGTAGTGGTGGACAAAGAGCAGAGGAAAGCCGTGGTGGTTGACATAGCAATACCAAGCGACTTCAACATCAGGAAAAGGAACACGAGAAACTAGAGAAATACCAGGGGCTCAGAGAAGAGCTAGAGAAGGTCTGGAGAGTGAAGGCATCAGTAGTGCCCGTGGTCGTTGGGGCACTCGGGGCAGTGACCTCCAAACTGGAGGAGTGGCTCCAGCAGATCCCAGGAAATACATCAGACATCTCGGTCCAGAAAAGTGCAGTTCTAGGAACTGCAAAGATACTGCGCAGAACCCTCAAGCTCCCAGGCCTCTGGTAGAGGACCCGAGCTTGGAGGAAAAAAGAGACCGCCTGCGGAGGGTGAGGAAGAGTTATATATATATATATATATAAAATGGTAAATGGTCTCAACTTATATAGCGCTTTTCCACCTTCATTAGGCACTCAAAGCGCTTTACAGTAAGGATCCACTCACCCATTCACACTCTCATTCATACACCAGTGTACGCAGACACTGGAGGCAAGGAGGGTGAAGTGTCTTGCCCAAGGACACAACGACAATGTGCACCTTCAGGAGGCGGGATTTACCATATATATATATATATATATATATATATATATATATATGTAGGATGAATATTATTTATGTTAGGAAAAAGTTGAGATTGCGGGATAAATGTATCTTAACTAAACATGATCTGAACAGAGTCATGGAACACAAATTTTGCAATAGAAATGTGTTAAAACTCGACTTATTCAGAGCGTCATCTGCTCCTCAATAACAAGGCTCTTATCACACTAATACAACTGTAATTCAGAGCTTATTATTTGCATTTGCTCAATTTTAACGTAATGTTTAAGAAACAGTGGGGGAACGGGACAATATTTAGAAGTTTGCGTTGTAGCCTATGTTTTTGAAGCTGCTCCACGCGCCGCCGGTCCGTGTGCTCGTAGCCTCGTACCTCCGTGCTGCTTTCTCTCCTCTCTCTCCGTCCTTCGTGAAAACATCCAAACCCATGCGCTCTCAGCTCCGATGTGAGATCCATCGCGGCATTTTAAAACGGTTTAGTTTCCATACGAAAAGCAAAGAGAGACTACGCGGTGTTAAACGGTAGTTGCTTTTAGAGAGAGAGAGAGCCCCGCACGTCAGAAATAGACCAGCGCTGCGTCTTTATTTTAATAATTACGGCTAACACATCATGTCTTCAGGCTTCTGGTAGGCTACTTAAACTAGCGTGAATATTATCAATATTCGAGATTTAATTTACACAGCAATCCCTGCAAAGTTTGTAGGTTTACAAGGCCCACAGAAGATGAGCGCGTATTTCTGACAGGAGGGGGCGTGGTGGTTCTCCATCATGATGTTGCTCATCCATCACGATGGACGATATGGCACAACCCTAATCTGCAACAAAGCCCTTCTTCCACTTCTGAAGCAGAGTTTTGACCTCCAGCTGTTGTTGTTTGGTCAAATGTGGACAGTCAATGAGCTTGCTCACCCCCTCCTCAGCATGTTCCTCTTTGTTGGAGCCCAGGGTATCCACTACACCAACCTCCACGACACCATCCGGGGCCCATGGTCAGGCTCAGGTTATGGGTTCCCTGGACATCAGCCTCCTCCACTTGGTATAACTGGCCCAGCTTCTGATAGCGTCCTATAGATACTGGGTACGAATGGGTGTTACAGATACGCACAACAGATAGGGTTTTGGCTATTCCCCATGCTTCCGCTTCAGACATAGCCTCTAGAACTGCAGAATAGTCAGACCCACAAGGTCCCATGGACGTACGGCCCCACACAATCATCTCACTTTTGGGTGGTACCTGAACTGGCCGACGGCCTGCGGGTCGAACGTAACCTAAAAACCCTTCTCCCGGTGGTATTGCGATGGTCCTCTGGCAACAGCGAAAGCTTCCCGCCACGCCTGCCTGGACTTCCATTTCTGTGGGGAGAGAGTTGGCTTCCCATGTTTAAAAATGGCATCCCAACATGCACCAATCACATTCATTCCAATGAGCAGTGGGTGCGTAGAGCAATTGTCCTTGACAACAACAACACCTTTCTCTGGGATTTTACACCTTCAACCTCAAAGTCCATTATTGCATAACCAGAGTAAGGTATGCTAAGGCCATTTGCAGCCTTGAGAGTTAACACCAATGGGGATGTACCTTTTTCAACTTGAGAGAAATGTTGTTCCAGGACTTTTTGTTGAATTAATGTAACTTGTGACCCTGTGTCTAGTAACCCAGTCATTTTCACTCCACCAACGCAAACTTCAATGTTAAGGCACTTCCCAACAAATTGAGTGGTGGCCCCCTGGTGGTTAGCTTCAGAGGTTGTCCCTACTGCTTGGGCCTCAGCAGCAGGGAGGGCTAGTTTAAAGGCGGCGTATTAGAGGCATTTCTACAAAATCTTGACATATGGCCAGCTTGTTTGCACTGCCTGCATATGGGTTTGCCATCTCTAGTCCACTCATTGGAATTACTCGGAATTCTTTGTCTGGGTCATTCATAGGAGAATGGTCTAGCCCCAAGTGTTGTAGGAGTGGTTTTAGTTCATTTATGATTTGTTGAACAAGTCCCTTCATCTGGTCCTTAACATCATTCAGAATTTCTTGTTTAGGGCTTCTCTCCAGCTAGGTGTAAGTGGTGTGTACTGCCGAGACTCACCAACAGCAGCGGAGCAGGTTGTATCGATACTTCCTTGCCCACACTGCTCCTGTTCCAAGAGCAGGCCCTCGCGGTGTATGGCAGCAAACTCAAGGTAGGGATTTCGGCGTATATACGTTCGGAGGGTTTGAGATAGTGGTCCTTCTCTGAGTCCCAGATGCATTTGGTCCTGCAGATTGCTTTCGGAGGGTGCGTCATCAGGACTGTGCCGCCGCAGCCTGCCATACAGTTCCCTTAAAAGAAGAGTGAAAGATTTAACAAACTCATTAGGTTTCTGGACGCAACCAAAAAAACGAGACCTAAGCGCAGCAACTGAAGTGTTGTCGCCATACAGGGATTCAAGGTACGTAAAAATGTTAGCACTTCAAAATAAAAGCACACACAAACAATAAAAATACTGCAAAATACTGCGTGCAAATTTATCATCCTGGGAAAGACTGCATTGCAATCGAGGTATGATACCACAAATCCTGATATTGAGATTACACCAGATTTCTCACGGTTGTTCAAATCTGTTGGATCATGCCAATTACATTTATGTATTACGTGTGAATGCAATATAATTCTATAATCAAATTATTTCTCTATAGACTGTACATGTCCTATCTAATGCTCTTGGTGCCCATCACACTTTTCTATACAAAAGGACTAAGACTATTTCAAATTGTATTTGAGTGACATCTGATATTCAAATTTAATTAATTACTTGTTTATTTATGACAATTAATGTTAATTAACCTCTTACCCTCTTACCTGAACTGAGTGCATTTTCTCCAGTTCAGCTTTACCCAAATCTAAAAGCCTCTCAGCTGGAGAGCAACAATGTCTCTGTTATCTAAGCAACAGTGTAATGTCTCTGTTATCTAACTGTTTGCACATTTCCTCTCTAGGGTGTGCAGGATATCTTATCTTAAGATAAGATATCCTGCATATCCTGATAAGATATCCTGCACACCCTAGAGAGGAAATGTGCAAACAGTTCGATAGCAAATGGAGGTATCCTGATCTACAATGACTATCAAAAGCTTCAAGGGGGCAAAAAGTATATACAGTAAAATAAATAAAAATATAGCCGCAAGCGGCGATTATCGGCCCTCGCCGACCGCACTGCCTAAAGCAAGGGGGTGCTTCGCGCCCTTTTGTCTCCCTCAATCTAAAATTATGGTATTGCTACTGCCTTTATGTTTTTTACTTTTTTCCCAAGGGTCTTAGTTTTAGGATTTTTGGAATGCGCTAACGCGCACTCCGGGCTCAATTTTGACATTATACAGAGAAAAATGAGTATGAATTTGTATCACACTATATCTGCAAACTGAAGCATATTTTTACATTTTACTTACGGCTGCGGCTGCGCCGCAGAACTTCCACAAAGGTTATCCAAGTACTTTAGATAACCTTTGGTTCCTCACTTCTCGCTGAATTATGGAGTTTAACATTTTTCCATCAGAATAAAATGGGACGATCTGGTCATCGCTACGGCAACACCGTGAAAAATATGGCATGGGTGTGATTGACTTTTCTGATTGGAACAACCAAATAGAATGTTGTGCCAAATTATTTTAATTTTCGTAAAACTAAAATTTGTACTCTCCATATAATTCCTATAGGGGGCGCTATCGCGCCCAATTTGAATTTTGCCAAATGAAAGTGTTTAGGACTGAGACTTTAACAACTGATAACAAAATGAGCGAAATCGGGCTTCATATGTGCGAATGGGAGCCATTTTTTGTTTGCGAAAAATCTCAAAATACTTTGTACAGTTTGCGGCTTCGCCGCATAAAAACCGTAAAACGTAGAAAAGTAATTTGGATAACTTTTAAAGTTCTACTTCTCAAGATTATTTTCCACCCAAAATTAGGTCGTTCCGATAAACGCTCTAGGAGGAGATAGATTTTGTACAAAGTGAAAAATAAAGGCGGATTCCCACTTGCTGCGGCTGCGGCTTGCGGGCTGTCATCCAAAATGGCCGACACCCAATATGGCGGACGGCGTTGCCGTAATAATATTTTTTGCTCAACTTGTCATGATGCACGTCTGTACCGATTTTTCTGATTCTACGACAAACTTCATTTTTGGCCAAGTCCTATCTCGCAATGTTAAAAAAAAACGGAGGTGGCGCTTTCGCGCCACTATTTTGAAATTCAAAATTTGGAAATAGTCAAAAGTTGCGTCGGATCGGGTTTGAATTTTGGGCCAAAATCTGTGACTTTTCGTCGATGTTCACTGGGTGAAAATTGCGACGGTGCGAAAGAAAGAAAGAAAGAAAGAATATTAAAGCCGCAAGCGGCATCGAACGGCCCTCTCGGGCCGTGCCTCCTTTAATGCCTACATTGCCGCGCCATAACCCTACCGAGAGTGCTAGTGCGGCCACACTGCATTTTATTGTCCTGATGTGCCAATAATCTTTGTCAGTAAACATCAAAAGTACATTTTTAGCCTCTCCATGTGAATAATGGCTCCAACCTGCAGAGGGCGCTAGTGCGCCCCAAATCTTTTTTTTTTCACAAGCAGCATCGGACGGCCCTAACGGGCCGTACTTCAATGACCACTGTCCACAAGCTCATTTCAGATGGCGCTAACGCGCTGTAATTGTGTATAATGTGAGATTTATGTGTCCGTCCCATTAGGATAACATGGGGGCCCCGGGCGTCACCATGGCAACACCGTATAAAATACGGTATGGGTCTCATTGGCTTTTTGATCGGGATGCCATCAACTATTTTCGTGCCGAATTTGATCAATTTCCGAGAAACTAATTTTTTTCCCATAATGTATTTTTTATTCTCAGCCTAGAGGGGGCGCTATCGCGCCCAATGTCACATTTTCACATTTGTTGTGTCCAGGGGTGAAAGGTCAATAAAATGTATATTTCCGATTTTTAATCGAAGTTCGTTTGTACGAATGGGAGCAATCTGTAGTTTCTGATGAATCGCAAAATTCTTCGTAAAGATTGCGGCTTCGCCGCACACAAACCGTAAAACTTAGCCAAAAAATTTGGATAACTTTTGATGCCCCACATCTCTAGATGAGCTGGAGCGATTTGGAGCTCATTTGGTGAAACGCCCTAGGAGGAGTTCGTTAAAATGCTGAGTCATTTTCCCACCTTCCTGTCAAAATGGCTGACTTCCGGTTTGTCTGGGGGCGTGGCCACAATAATATTTTTGTTTGCCGTCACATGACGAATGTCTGTACCGAATCCCGTCGCTCTGCGACAAAGTTGACGTTGGCCCCTCCTCCATAGGCGCAATGTATTTTCACTTTTGTAGGTGGCGCTGTCGCGCCATTTTTTATTTCCCCAATACGAAACACACATTTAAATTAATTTTTCACCGGACCTGAATTTTGGGCAAAATTTGGTGAGTTTTCAACTATGTTCAGGGGGTCAAATTGCTGCTCAAAGAGCAGAAGAAGAAAGAATAAATAAAGAATAATAATAATATTTCTTGCAAAAACAATATAGTCGCTTTCGCGACGACAACATATACATATACATTTTTGGAAAGCTCTTAACGACCCCCACGCAGCCGTGGGGGTCCGAGGTGGATGACGAGCGTTTCGCGCTCGTCATCCACTTCTGTATGTCAGTTGGCCATATACCCCCATTCATTTTCATGCAATAACAAGTACAAAGGACCCACACCAGAGGTGTGGGCAGTCACTGTTTTACACGGTGAGTTTACGTTTGACATGGGGACAGCGCTTCGCGCTGTTTTCGTGCGCTCCGCGCACCTAGGTACAGTGCGCTCCGCGCACTGCGTTGCGATTACAATAGACCCTTGCGACGGCAGGCCGCTCGGGCCTAATAAAGAAGAATAATAATATTTCTTGCAAAAACAATATAGTCGCTTTCGCGACGACAACATATTATACATTTTTGGAAAGCTCTCAACCACCCCCACGCAGCCGTGGGGCTCGGAGGTTGATGACGAGCGCTTTGCGCTCGTCATCAACCTCCGTATGACAGTTGGCCATATACCCCCATTCATTTTCATGCAATTATAAGTATACAGGGCCCACAACAGAGGTGTGGGCAGTCACTGTTTTACACGGTGAGTTTACGGTTGACATGGGGACAGCGCTTCGCGCTGTTTTCGTGCGCTCCGCGCACCTAGGTACAGTGCGCTCCGCGCACTGCGTTGCGATTACAATAGACCCTTGCGACGGCAGGCCGCTCGGGCCTAATAAAGAAGAATAATAATATTTCTTGCAAAACAATATAGTCGCTTTCGCGACGACAACATATTATACATTTTTGGAAAGCTCTCAACCACCCCCACGCAGCCGTGGGGCTCGGAGGTTGATGACGAGCGCTTTGTGCTCGTCATCAACCTCCGTATGACCTCCGTATGACAGTTGGCCATATACCCCCATTCATTTTCATGCAATTATAAGTATACAGGCCCACAACAGAGGTGTGGGCAGTCACTGTTTTACACGGTGAGTTTACGGTTGACATGGGGACAGCGCTTCGCGCTGTTTTCGTGCGCTCCGCGCACCTAGGTACAGTGCGCTACGCGCACTGCGTTGCGATTACAATAGGCCCTTGCGACGGCAGGCCGCTCGGGCCTAATTAAAGCCGCAAGCGGCATCGAACGGCCCTCGCGGGCCGTGCCTCCTTTAGCGCCTACATTGCCGCGCCATGACCCTACCGAGGGCGCTAATGTGGCCACACTACATTTTATTGCCCTGATGTGCCATAAATCTTTGTCAGTAAACATGCAAACTTATGCTACGCCATAACCCTACCAAGAGCTCTAGCATGGCCACACAGCATTTTATTGCCCTGATGTGCCATAAATCGTTGTCAGTAACCATCAAAACTACATGTTTAGCCTCTCCATGTGAATAATGGCTCCAACCTGCAGAGGGCGCTAGCGCGCCCATAATCTTTTTTATTTCACAAACAGCATCAGACGGCCTTGACGGGCCGTACTTCAATGACTACTGTCCACAAGCACATTACAGAGGGCGCTAATGCGCTGTAATTGTGTATAATGTGAGATTTATGTGTCAGTCCCATTGGAATAAAATGGGGATTCCCGGTCGTCCCCATGGCAACACCGTACAAAATACGGTATGGGTCTCATTGGTTTTTGATCGGGATGCCATCAACTATTTTTGTGCTGAATTTTATCCATTTCCGAGAAACTAATTTTTTTCCCATAATGCATTTGTATGACAGTTGGCCATATTCCCCCATTCATTTTCATGCACCAGAGGTGTGGGCAGTCACTGTTTTACACGGTGAGTTTACGTTTGACATGGGGACAGCGCTTCGCGCTGTTTTCGTGCGCTCCGCGCACTGCGTTGCAATTACAATAGGCCCTTGCGACGGCAGGCCGCTCGGGCCTAAATATTCCCATACGAAAACAATGTTCCCGCTTATGCGGGTACCATAAACTA
This sequence comes from Neogobius melanostomus, assembly GCA_007210695.1. NCBI lineage: Eukaryota > Metazoa > Chordata > Actinopteri > Gobiiformes > Gobiidae > Neogobius > Neogobius melanostomus. The sequence goes on along the minus strand of VHKM01000593.1, from coordinate 77,597 downwards.
TATATTTTCGGAAAGGGCTTGCGCATTCCTACCTCATGGTAGATTGACTTTTATGGGCTCTGTACAATTACAATGTTGATTTTTGCATTATACACTCAACAAAAATATAAACGCAACACCTTTGTTTCTGCTCCCATTTTTCATGAGATGGACTTAAAGCCCATATGTCAGATTAGACCACTCTTTTCAGTAAGCATAAAGAACGGTACTGTAATTGTGATTCCAGGTAAAAAATAATTTATCGGCGCTAATTAGGAAGATACGAGACGTTTTGTGAGAAAAATCTACTTCTGCATTCTTAAACGCACCACAAGGTGGTGACGTAACTGTAGGGGACGCGCTGTTCACTGTACTTTATCATAGCCTACTGGACATGATGGATCACGATCACGATACAGCAGAATTTATGGTCCCCGAAAATAATTTTGATGGACCCCAACCATATAATTTTGAGCCAGTAAACAATAATGAAAGGGAAAGAGATAGAGAAAGACCAAGAATAAGAAATGATGGGCACAGGAGAGAAATTGAGCGTTGGTGTGAGGAGAATGAATGGAGAACAGGGCAACTATTTTTACTTAAATTATAAATCCGTTATGAATTATTCTACATGGAGTTATTTATTGTCATAGCATCATAAAAGGATAGGAAGTAAGTGGCAATAAGTACATTTACATTTGTAAGATTGGCGTTCATTTTACTGAATTATTTTACTTTCCCTCATAAATTAATACGCTTGTTTGAGTTTAAATAAGATAGGCCATGTCGTTTACTCAGTTTTGTACCGGTCTAAATTTCATTGGCAATGGCTTTTGTTTTATGCACAGTAATAGTTGAGCCATGAGTTGATGACTGTTAAGATCAATTGTTGACTGGTTTGGGTGGTCATTTGATTTGATTGTCTTTACGCTTTCACACAAGATTAGCCCACTCTTAGTTCCAAGTGTGTAGTTGGCCTGACACAATTACGCATGAAGTTGTTAAAGTACACACTGCCCCTCACTATTGCCATTTGTGACAGGTGTTTGTGTGGAAGATGCCAGCCAATGGCCAGTGCTGAGGAGAGCATGTGTTGCAGGGAGGTTGGTGCCTGGTGGAAGGCATCAATCCACCAACAACCATTCCCTGCTTAACCTTGCATCCTGGTTTTGAGGGATGCTGCCTAAACCCATATGTGCTTCAGATAGCATACCTTACCTTCAGGCAGGAGTTTGGTCCTCTTAGAGCCATAAGACACGAGTAAGCTTTGTTGCATCGTACTGTATATTCTTTTAAAACTGAATTGATAATGGTAAAATATCTGTCTCCAGGCAATTCCGTTACACCGCTTAGCGCCAGGTTGTCCGCTGGGCATATGGCGTTCTGGGCAGACACATTAGGAAGCCTATTCCGTCCTGTGTGGTCTCAATCATAAGAGAGTATTTTCCAGACGGAGGGGAGTACAAAGGCTTTCAGTGGCCAAATTTGGAGGACAATCAATAAATATTAAATAATGAATGATAATGAATGTGTCATGTATTATTTTATTTACAAAGATACAAAGAAAGTAACATCCAAAATAATTATATAATTAATTAATAATAGAGCACAGAGTCAGAGAGAGGAGTGGCCGCCAGAGCAGACAGGTCCCTGCCCTAAACCCCAACGCGACCCTGTGTCGCTCTCGTCACCTGGCATTAAACCTTGAATGCCATGCAAGGTACTGATGAACCGCCTCATCCTTGGAAACCTTTTGGAAGGATGCCGTGAGAGGTTGAGGTGCACATGACGCGAGGGCTGCGCTCTTCTCCTTCAACCCAGATGGAGACCTACTGTAGGTTTGTTGGAGGGACACCATGAGAGCTACAGCATAGTCTACAGGTATTAGAAGGAAATATGGATATAAAAATAAAGAACATAAGGCTAAAAATACCGCTATCTGACTCCCGGTCTTGTTGTAAAAAACAGATGAAATCAGAAGGAATCAGAAGAAATCAGAAGGTCACATGTTCTCAGAAGGCTCTTTATTGAAGATAGTTGTTACATGTTATCTGTTCGGCTGCTTAGAAAAGTCTCACGAAAACTGTCTTTTCCTGAGTATTTCTTTGTCTGTTAGCTCCGCCTGCTCTCTGCACATTCACATACATTTCAGCACACAAAGGGAAACCTGATATCCTTAAATGCTCATCCCCCAATGTATATCCCCCATGCATCAGGACACAAAAGGAATTCCTTATCTTACGTGAGCATCTGGAAACCATATGTTGAACCTTTGTGGCTCCACTAAGTCTGAAGGAGGAATCTAAGCCTTACATACAGGCTAGCATATAATTTGTAGGGGGTATATAAAAGATACATTTTAAATATTGACAGTTTCCCCCCTTGGTTACTTTTCCAAGTAACCACTAAAAGGAAAATGTTGCAAAATATTAATACATTCAAAATCAAAAACTACTCATGAAATGTATCCATCTTCCATTTTCATCAACATAAACTTCACAATTGTGATTGTTTTTATTTCTTTACACTTTTTGTCGCTATTATTTGCAAAAATCAATTAGCAGGTTAATATGGCAAAATTAAAACTAACAACTATTATTGTAATTTCGGTTTAACAATTCAAACTTAATTCAAACAATTTCATGGCCTGATTGGAAGTCTGGAGTATGAAGAATGTATTGCGATGTCGGTGGTTGACATTGGAAGGTGGGCACATACGTAACAGTCAATGTTATTAGTAAGATGAGCAGTGTAGTTCACACATCTCCATAACATGTTAGCTTGGTAATGATGAACTCTCTCTCTCCTCTCTCGATGTATCGTTTATGTCGAACTTCAGAATCTACATTTAACCAGTCTTCAAACAGTAATAAAGGAAACACAATTACAATAAACAAAATTGAAAAAAAACACATATCACCACTCAAGGTGAGCATCCCATTTTTTGTAGACTGATTTTTGATTTGTCCATGATGACGTCAGCTTCTTCTGGTCACGTGCAGATGTGTATGATGTGACCACGATCGTCTATATGCCTAGAGCAGAGGTTATTAACACTTGCTCTTCAGTTGGTTCTAACAGTGTCTTGTGTACTTGGATGGTTGCTTCCTGTGAATTGTGATACCTTCAGTTCACCAGATGGGCGAGGTGAATCTAAGGAGATTTTATGACGCCTTCACAGCAGTGGGTCTCGTCCACAGCGTGTGATATGGACTCTCTCCTCTTTCTGCCCTTGGAGCCCCAGGGGCAAAAACTGATGACAGGTGGTTTCCGTGACCATCAGAAGGAGCCGGGGGGGTGCAATGTGGGCAGCCCGGCGCCCCCCCCCCCGGACAAGTGGGATGGATGGTGGATGGAATACAGCCATCTTCTTTGTCTTCCATGTTGATTGAAGAACTAGATACGGCCCAGTCTGGTATGGTTGGGTCCAGTTGTTACGTTTATGCACTTTAACATAAACCCAAGATCCTGGAGAAATGTCCATGTTCGGATCAGGTCTATTGTTATGGTTTGCTGCATCTTTAGTTGCCTTATCAGCTGCATGATTGCCCAGAGACACAGAGTCTCGGCCTTGGTATGGACTTTGCATTTCATGATGGCTAGTTTTTTTGGCAATTGAACTGTATCAATAAGTTGTCTGACCAGTGCTTCATGCTTTATAGGAAGTTCCGTTGTCAGCTTGAAACCATTCCTGATCCAGCCTGCAATGGATATTGTGACTGTCTTGTAAGCATAAACTGAGTCAGTGTAGATATTGACCTCGCAGCCTTCCAAAAGTTGTAAGGCGCGCAGTACTGCCATTTGCGTTGATTCTTCTTGTATTCGTTTTGCCTCCAGTATTTCATGCTGGTGTGTTGACAGTTGTTTGACTACAGCATGTGACGAAATGACTTCTTTCGCTCTGTACGAGCAGCCATCACAGAATAAAGTCATTTCTGGATTGGGCAGTGGGGTTGTCTTCAGATCGGCTCTGATATACAGTTCAGTTTTGACTTTTTCTTCACACGTATGAGGTTTAAATTGTCCATGATTTGTATGTATAATCAACTGATGATTCTGCACAGGATGTGAGGTTTTCTCTATCGTCTTGGTCAAAGCTGCCAAGTAGCGTGCACATCCAGATTGTGCTTTTTCGTGGAAGTCAAGTTTGCAGGAGTAATGTTTCAGCACCCCCTGGTTCCATGCTGCTTTACTTGGTCTCGTGTGAAGAACTGGGACATTCTATTGTTAATTGCGTTTGTTATTATTATGATTATATATAAAATAATGTTTAGATCCGCCATGCTTAGTTAAGGGGATTATATAGGTCTTAGTTAATTAATATTTGCTATATTTAATTATTAGATTTATCGTTTAAATCACTATTAGTTATGAATAATAATAATATTTATATTCTTTTTATCAAATAAGGCGCTCTGTATTATCGTTACTTCTAATCCTCCTACTCCTACTCCTCCTTTGCCATGCTGCTCTTTGCAGCACCGCGGGGGAGAAGTCGCACCATGGAGGGAGAAGGGAAAGGGGCGGGGCTGACACCGGTGAAGCCGGGGGCTAAGAGTTTAAACAAGATGAAAGGAAACTTCGTCTCCGCGCTTATTATTTACGTTATATTTACGTATATATTTATTGAACGTTCAGTTATATAAGAGTTATGCAGTTGTTTAAATTTATACAACCTGCGTTTACTTAATTTTCTGAAAATATTTTTAAACGTGCGATCAGAAAAGATATAATCGAATCAAAACTCCGCACGTATATTGGCCTTTTATTAATTTCTTTGTTTACTTTTATCTCCACGTGTAACAAAGAGAAGTCTTTTGACTACAAAAACTAACACGGTATATATCTTTGAATAATTTCTCTCCTCGTATCTCAAAGATTAATCTTATGATTATAGAAAAGACACGGATAACTTATTTATTACTTTGCTTACTTTTCTCTCCCGTGTAACAAAGAACTTGCCTTATGGCTTTTAAGAAACTAACACGGATAACTTATTTGTAATTTTTTTTTAAAGCGTCCTATTTACAAAGCGTTTTTCCGTTTCTATTGTTTGTTTTTGAAAATTATTTTACATAAAGTCCCAGTCCATCAAATCACATTTAATTTATTTTTAGACCAATCTTAGGCAGTTTAGAAAGGGGTGCCTTACCGCTCTTTGTGTGTACACTTGAAATCTTCTGGACTCGAAATTTTATGGAGACTTTCCTATGGTTTTTCTTTCTGAGATCTGTCCTCCACACGTGCTCTTTGTTGCTTTGGCGCTGCTGTCCTCCTGCGGTGCGCGCGTGTTGCTGCTTCTGTTGCTGGCTTTGGAGCGTTTGATGAAAAAAGCAGTTCTTCAGCTTTCAATGCTCTTTGCGTTTCTAAAAAACTTGGGTCGCTTTCGATCTGTGCCTTGCTCTTTGATCACATCGGACGGGCACCAAATTATGGATAAAAAAATAAAGAACATAAGGCTAAAAATACCGCTATCTGACTCCCGGTCTTGTTGTAAAAAACAGATGAAATCAGAAGGAATCAGAAGAAATCAGAAGGTCACATGTTCTCAGAAGGCTCTTTATTGAAGATAGTTGTTACATGTTATCTGTTCGGCTGCTTAGAAAAGTCTCACGAAAACTGTCTTTTCCTGAGTATTTCTTTGTCTGTTAGCTCCGCCTGCTCTCTGCACATTCACATACATTTCAGCACACAAAGGGAAACCTGATATCCTTAAATGCTCATCCCCCAATGTATATCCCCATGCATCAGGACACAAAAGGAATTCCTTATCTTACGTGAGCATCTGGAAACCATATGTTGAACACAGATAAACACTTCTTCTGACCATCCAAACAGGATGTCCCCTTACTCCCCCCTCGAGCTCAGTGGCCTTTAACCTTTGTGGCTCCACTAAGTCTGAAGGAGGAATCTAAGCCTTACATACAGGCTAGCATATAATTTGTAGGGGGTATATAAAAGATACATTTTAAATATTGACAGAAAATGTTGATATTATACCTTTAAAACCTTATGAATACTATTCTATTAAGTAAAAGGCACAAACCGTATGAGGGACTCTCCTTGATCGGACGGATTACCCAATCGCCTTTGCGGAATCTGGGGTACCTTACAGCGAAACTGACCTCACCAGCAATGGTCCGATGTAACTTCCGACTGCTGTTATGATTGAAGTGAAGGGCAGCCAAAAGAAGCCTAAAAAGGAGAGTAGCAGAGCAAAATGCAGTGTTATACAAAAAGTATGAATAAAGCAATATTCTGTCTGCACATTTGTTCATCAACATGCTTTCTGCGTGTACACGCTACAGTATTTAAAACTGTCCTAACGATAAAGTCCCTGTGACATTGCTGTCAGACGCACTCCATGCAGGACATACACGGATAGTAGAGGAGCACAAGGAGAGAGGGAGAGAAGGGAAGAGGTGCAGCAGCCTGCAGAGTGTGAGTCCACGTGAGCAATGCGTTCTCATGCTCGTAAACTCATAAACATCTCATTGTGTTTTTGAGCATTATGTTATCGTCACAAAGGCGTGAACGAATTGATATCATTATTGTCTTTGTTGACAAAAACAACACTGTGGTCTGCACTAAAAAAAGTATTTTGTAAAAAAGACAAAACACAACATGTACCTGCTATGCATGCCAAGATAGGAGAATCCTGTGTGTTTGGGAGCAAAGTGGAGAATCAGCGAGTGAAAGGCCTCCAGCGAAAATGTTTGATGTTGTGGGGATAGTTGCCGGATGTCTTTCAAAATGTATTCCTCATGGCCAGACTCTCCAGCTTAATTGCTGCCATGGATCCTGGAATGAAGAATTTAATTCAGCTTTACATATTCAAATGAAGAGCATTCTCCATACAATTCATTTCGTAAATAGTCCAATCTGTTGTCCTTCACTACATCGAATAACCAAAGCAAGACTGTTACATTTACAATCTTTACTTTTCTTTTTTTACTGTCAATTGTGCTTTCCTGTCCCAAGATCATGGCACCCCCCACCCAATACCTCCCAGGTGCATCTTATTGGCCTTTTCCGTAGTCTGCCTTTCAACACTCTGGCCATTCATCTCTTTACCACCAGATGACTGCGAATAATAATATTCTTTGCTCTATTTACAATCATCAGAGCAGTCTTCTGCCCCCTATGTTTTTCATAACATGTTAATAAGATTGGGGCAAGTAATCTTAATTTTTGTTATAATATTCCTTCTATGCTTTCTCACCTGGTTCCAGCCACTGTTTGTTTCTGGCCTCTCCTTCCAGGTTAGGATGAGCACAGACAGGAAACCACAAGCTCTCATGGCTGTGAATGTCCTGTACATGGTTGACGAGGCTCGTCCATTTCACTTCCATTACATCTGGATTGCCATCAGGTGTCGATGCGGCAGTCCAGTATAGATGATTTATGATGGCAGATTTCCAAAGATTCAGTTCCTCGCAATGCCGCTCCTTTGTGGCTGAATCCAAAGCCTTCTTCAGGCCTGTAGTTACACAAATACAAAACTATATCATAAAGAATTGAAATACTGGATACTTAATTTGCTTGAACTTTACACAGTCTTATTTACGGTTTTATTTTATTGCCTTAATGGTTAGTGCAGCTCTGTGAGGTAACTCCTGTTGTGATATTGGGCTATACAAAAACATTGATTGACAGAGAATGTGTGAGGATAGGAATGAGTCAGTGATAGAAATCTTGCCTTTACTAACGTGCCAAATGTCAAAAAAGTGCTTGGTCCCACGTGGACATAGCTTCTCACGCACCCATTTGGCAACCTACAAGTGACACAAAATGTACACACAATATAATTAAACATAATAAAATCTATGCTTATGCCTCATCCATTATTCATCCATACCTGACGATTTCGATCTGTTATAAGTGTAGAGACGTGCAGTTTCTGCTCCGTAAGAAAGGTGACGCTACGTCTCAGTCCCTCAAGCTCGCACCAATTGCTATTCGGAACCTCTGAGCTCTTTGATAGCATTTTAAAGAAACACACACAATTATTATCCCATACACCAACTTTTGACTAAAAATCAGGTTAATGAGCTTCCTCTCAAATAAACCTACTTGCACAAGTTGAAGATCTAACACTTTGTTCAGCCTCTCTTCAATAAGAGTGTAGGTGCCATATTTTGCACAGTGTCCTGGAGAGTCAGATCTGTAAAAAAATAAATCATGTTAAAAAATAAAAACGCTGTGCAAGTCTAACTTTTTACAGTAAAAAAAAACAAAAATTAAAAAATATTTAAACTTTTTATATGTACCTGCAGTCACCAGACAGAATAAGTCCACCATTTATCTCCTTGAGCTGCTCCAGGATACTAGCTTGTTCAGACCTCCAGGCATCTACAATACAGGGGATTGTATAGAGTTGCTGGTGTCTGAAGTATGTCCTTACGCTGATACACTGGAGCTCAAATAAATGTAACATTCTAAGTGTCTGCATAGGCATACAGCCGGAGAAATGAATGGCCCCACTAAGCAGCAAATTGCAGGCTGGCATGTTTCTGTGTATCTTCGGTTGGTTCTGCCATTTTCGCTCAAAGCCACATAGTGAGCAACACTAAGAAAAATAAATGGTATTTTTACTAAACACATCTGAATGCAGTGACATTGTGCTCTAAAAGTTACAAGAATGAAAGTATTCTTTAGTGTAATGAAAGTGTGGCAATACCAGTTTTTAGTAACTGTATTTTAAATAATCGTATTAAATATAAGCTTTTTAAATATTGAAACGGTCAGCAGATGGCGCCACCACTCAAAATAAGTATAAAAGCCCACCCTCGTTCACACGCACTTCCTCTGTCTCCCTCACTGGCGTCTTCCGGCCTGGTTGGGCTGCGCCCAGGGTTGTGTGTGCTGTTTCATGGGTCCAGCGTCACGGGTGGTTGAGAGCCTCAACGCGCACCACTCCATGGCGTCCATTGCTCGCTCTCGGTGCATGGTGGCTCGGGGTCTGCTGGGGCCCTCCTGTGACGGAACTCGGGGGCTATCGAAGCACCGAGCCGGCCGAGAAGGGCTAGATGTGGGCGTGCGACGGTGGACCTAACCACGCTGCTGTCTTGTTTCTCCCTGTCTTGCTTTCTCCTTGTTTTGTTTCCTTTTCGATGACCTGTTCCGGGCATTTTGTTAGCCCAACCGAATGTAACGTAAACGGATCTGTGTAAAGAAAATATGAGATCCCAAAGAAGGACATAAAAGTAAACCATAGAAATAAACCTAAAGTGAATGTACAAGGAACATGATGCCTCTGTCCTTATGGGTCGAACCTGTGTGCCTTCAAGCACATTTTTTCCAGCTTACACTGGATGGCGTTGTCAGGCTTTTATTTATTTTATATACCACTCGTCATGTCACACTTGGCGAATGTCGGCAGCATCATTTGGACAAGCCATGTTCCTTTCAGTAAAACCAGTGTTAACAAAAGTAACAGCTAAATTCGTTTTTGTGGAATTGTGTGTTTGCTGCTAAAAACGTGTTTTCACCAGCCCTATTTGTCCATATTATTTTGTACTCTTGCAGGTTTTTGTTTTACAGTATTTGTGTGCTTTTGATTTGCTGTGCAATTAATTTAAATGGCAATATAGGACAACTGGAACTGAAGCATTGTTTTGTGTAGTTGCAACTGAAAATTTCGCTAAAGCTACTAAGAATGCTGTGTATTTTGTTTTTGAATAATGTGGTTCATTGTGTGAGAACCCTGTTTGAGAACTGTTTTATGTTGAAGTAATCCTGTGGCAGTAACGTGTACCTTTTTGTTCAGAAACAAGACAGCAGCTGTAGCAGCTTAGGACGCTAGTGTGGACAGACACAGCACCTCTTTGGCCTCGTGTTTAAAGCTGTACCTGGCATCTCTGGGGCTCATACCCCTTGTAGCGGTGGGTAGGTGTGAGATGTGTGTGCCTCTACTACCGATAGCCCAATGGCAGCCGTTGCAGATGCGTGGGAAGCCATGTACAGCCTGTGTAGAGGCAAGTTTTTAATCTTAATGTTCCCCAACTCGTAGCCGTCAAGGCCCCTCGCAACGTCGACCGGTGGGTCAGGTGGGGTAGAGTGGGTTTTATTGTTGCGACGTCCGGTGAAATGTTGCCGTGGCCCGCGTCATTCCGGACACTGGTCCAATGGTGTCCTTTGGTTTTAAAATTTCGGAAAGCGTAAGTCTCATAGCCCCTTTCCGTCTTCTGTATGTTTGTGTAACGTTACTGTGTGAATGTTCATCGTCGGGACGCCGATGCAGTTTGGGGGGTACATGTGGCAATACCAGTTTTTAGTAACTGTATTTTAAATAATCGTATTAAATATAAGCTTTTTAAATATTGAAACGGTCAGCAGATGGCGCCACCACTCAAAATAAGTATAAAAGCCCACCCTCGTTCACACGCACTTCCTCTGTCTCCCTCACTGGCGTCTTCCGGCCTGGTTGGGCTGCGCCCAGGGTTGTGTGTGCTGTTTCATGGGTCCAGCGTCACGGGTGGTTGAGAGCCTCAACGCGCACCACTCCATGGCGTCCATTGCTCGCTCTCGGTGCATGGTGGCTCGGGTCTGCTGGGGCCCTCCTGTGACGGAACTCAGGGGCTATCGAAGCACCGAGCCGGCCGAGAAGGGCTAGATGTGGGCGTGCGACGGTGGACCTAACCACGCTGCTGTCTTGTTTCTCCCTGTCTTGCTTTCTCCTTGTTTTGTTTCCTTTTCAATGACCTGTTCCGGGCATTTTGTTAGCCCAACCGAATGTAACGTAAACGGATCTGTGTAAAGAAAATATGAGATCCCAAAGAAGGACATAAAAGTAAACCATAGAAATAAACCTAAAGTGAATGTACAAGGAACATGATGCCTCTGTCCTTATCGGTCGAACCTGTGTGCCTTCAAGCACATTTTTTCCAGCTTACACTGGATGGCGTTGTCAGGCTTTTATTTATTTTATATACCACTCGTCATGTCACAAAAGCTTTCATATATTATGCCTTTACAACCTACAAATATCCTCTTGCCTGCTTTATTTTTATGAACGTCCCCTCTTGCCGCTGTATTACACCTGGAGCTTCTTCAAAACAAGCTGGGCAGGTGGTGAATAGGGACATCAACTGGTCTTTGCAGACAATAAATTTGTCAGCAGACCTACCAAGAGAAAGATCATTGTCTATGTATATTAATTTTCTACTGTCTGAGCCTGAACCAAATTTTATCTTACTTGGAGTCTCGGTCATCCTCTTGTTGTGCTTCTTGAGAGTCCTCCATTTCAGACATCTCACTTTCAATGTCTTCATCATCCTCCATGCACCAAGAACTATCACACTGTTGGTTGAAGTCTGACGATTGGTCATCGGTGTCATCCAAAATCCGCTTCAGCGGTGTTGATGTTAGAGGGTTGTGGTCTTCTGTTTGAGTACCCACACTTGTCATTTTTGGTTGAACCTGAACAGCTAAAATAAAGAGACAGAGAAATTGAATAATAATATGTGTATTGCCCAGAGGAATTTATTTGAGCAAGAGAAAGGCACAGAACATCCCATGGACGAGATCACTTAAAAAGAGTGCCAAGTTGCTTTAGTAACCTTGAATCTATGGTCATATATAACAATTAGTGATTGGTGAGTATTACCTGATGATTGGTGTGATGGTGTAATGTTACACTGCAAGATCCGATCTACAGTGTGTGGCAGAGGATCAAAAGAAGTATGGGCCTCTTGGTCCTGGTCAGGAGCAGTGTGTGGTCCAGATGCAGCTTCACTTACTGCCGGATTATTGTCTCTCAGAATCTGAAACACAAGGAGTTTTGTGAACCTAAGCAAAATTTAAATGGCTATTTTTTTCTTGCTGTGTGATACTTTTTACTAAACATTTGCATTATAAGATGACAGACCAGCAAGCTATAGGCTCATTGACTATATACTGGATGCACATTTTGGCTGGCAACTGTGACAATACCAAAGGCAAGGTAGACCGATCACTTTTTACAACCAACCAAAACGCCACGGAGTGCTACATAAATATTGTAGACCAAGTAACTCGCTCATTCTCCACGTAATATGAGCTATGGTTCTTATAGCTGCCTCAAAATAACTAACACGCTTTTTTTCCACCAAAAAAGCATGTATCATCAAAAGCACATTTTTCATCAACCAGCATATCTGAAAACTGAGTACTTTGAAATTCAATGCAGCATGTTAACTGATATAGTATTGCCTGCTCACAGAACCTTAGATAATATCGTGTGAACGGGTAGAAGACACACGAACCAAGCAACCAATGTTGTAATAGCTTATGGGAGCTAGCGCGCTGCGAGATGCATGTAACCATGAATGTCTAATTCAACGGTTGTGCCATCATGCCATTGCGCACTGGTCAGTCGACCTCTCAAGTGTGTCCTTGTAAAGTTGAGAGAGCAAAAAAAAGGATCCAATTAAAAAAGTGATAACACAAAGATAACCGTGGCCAACACTGCTGGTCGCTCTGTAAACAGCTGGTTGTTGTGCACAAAAGGGTGTCTTGCCAAAAAATAAAGCTCGCGCATTATAAATATGACTCTTTAGAGTAGCGGGTTTTAAAAACAGAGACTTAATTTAAGACATAAACCCGATTCATATTCACAAGACGACCATGACAAAACAATTTGCTAATCAAAACGCACTTACTAGCCGCTAATAGGCCTATAGCAACTACGACAACACTATAAAAATGAAGAAAGCATAAAATATGGTGACTGTACTGATCACTTATCGAGCCAAGAGGTAAAAGCAGTACTTACTGTAGAGAGCCAACGCTTATCAGCTGCAGATGTACTTCTCCGATTAGCAGGACTAGCAACATTAGCGCCGTTAGCAGACAGACAGGCTGCATGAAGAGAGGGAACTGCGCCATCAACCAGCTTCACTTGGCTGGAGGTTTTGAAGCCCATCTCCATTGCCATCCGATCACTGCTCACATAATCCTCCTGTTTGAAGTGTGCCCCACAAATCATTGTATTTCTGGTCACAGACGCCGAAGTAAAATCTTTCCTCTTCGCCTGAACAAAGCGCACCCAGGCACGGAAAGTAGCGGCACTTTTTTTCTTGTGAGGAAAAAAATGCATTCTTTGACCAGAAGTACTACTGTTAGAACAGCCCCCACATGCACAGTAATTCACCATTGTGGGGGAAAAAAGAGGCTAAATTAATTTGACAACAAAATCTTTCGGTTTTTGGCGGGCGGCAAACGAGAGCAAAATCAGCAAAGCTGTTCAATAAGTAACGCGCCAAGTCCAATGGCCAAGTCCTAAAGCCCTAAAGGTACGTCACGTGCACGTGACTAACAACTGCGGAAGTCTATCCACTGAAGGTTCAAGTTTCGCATATTTTGCTTTACAAACACCGTTTATTGTACTTTAAAAACTATTTCACAGTTACTCGGGCAATAAGAAAACGGATTAAACACGAATTTCATATTATTTTTAATCTGACATATGCACTTTAAAGATCTCAAATTCATTCCAGATACACAATATTACCATTTCTCTCAAACATTGTTCACAAATCAGTCTAAATGTGTGATAGTGAGCACTTCTGCTTTGCTGAGATAATCCATCCCACCTCACAGGTGTGCCACATCAAGATGCTGATCTGACATCATGATTAGTGCACAGGTGTACCTTATACTGCCCACAATAAAAGGCCACCCTGAAATGTGCAGTTTTTTGCTTTATTGGGGGTCTAGGGACTCAGAACCAGTCAGTATCTGGTGTGACCACCATTTGCCTCATGCAGTGCAACACATCTTCTTCGCATAGAGTTTATCAGATTGTCAATTGTGGCCTGTGGAATGTTGGTCCACACCTCTTCAATGGCTGTGCGAAGTTGCTGGATATTAGTGGGAACTGGTACACGCTGTCGTATTCGCCGGTCAAGCACATCCCAAACATGCTCAATGGGTGACATGTCCGGTGAGTATGCTGGCCATGCAAGAACTGGGACATTTTCAGCTTCCAAGAATTGTGTACAGATCCTTGCAACATGGGGCCGTGCATTATCTTGCTGAAACATGAGGTGATGTTCATGGATGTATGGCACAACAATGGGCCTCAGGATCTCATCACGGTATCTCTGTGCATTCAAAATGCCATCAATAAAATGCACCTGTGTTCTTCGTCCATAACAGATGCCTGCCCATACCATAACCCCACCACCACCATGGGCCACTCGATCCACAACATTGACATCAGCAAAGCGCTCACCCACACGACGCCACACACACTGTCTGCCATCAGCCCTGAACAATGTAAACCGAGATTAATCCGTGAAGAGAACACCTCTCCAACGTGCCAGACGCCATCGAATGTGAGCATTTGCCCACTCAAGTCTGTTACGGCGACGAGCTGGAGTCAGGTCAAGACCCCGATGAGGACGACGAGCATGCAGTTGAGCTTCCCTGAGACGGTTTCTGACAGTTTGTGCAGAAATTGTTTGGTTATGCAAACCAGTTGTTTCAGCAGCTGTCTGAGTGGCTGGTCTCAGACGATCTTGGAGGTGAACCTGTTGGATGTGGAGGTCCTGGGCTGGTGTGGTTACACGTGGTCTGCGGTTGTGAGGCCGGTTGGATGTACTGCCATATTCTCTGAAACGCCTTTGGAGACGGCTTATGGTGGAGAAATGAACATTCAATGCACGAGCAACAGATCTGGTTGACATTCCTGCTGTCAGCATGCCAAGTGCACGCTCCCTCAATGCTTGTGGCATCTGTGGCATTTTGCTGTGAGACAAAACTGCACATTTCAGGGTGGTCTTTTATTGTGGGCAGTATAAGGTACACCTGTGCACTAATCATGATGTCAGATCAGCATCTTGATGTGGCACACCTGTGAGGTGGGATGGATTATCTCAGCAAAGCAGAAGTGCTCACTATCACACATTTGGACTGATTTGTGAACAATGTTTGAGAGAAATGGTAATATTGTGTATCTGGAATGAATTTTAGATCTTTAAGTCCATCTCATGAAAAATGGGAGCAGAAACAAAGGTGTTGCGTTTATATTTTTGTTGAGTGTATATGTATGTGCACGGGACGTGCACGACAAGAGGAGTGTGTTAGTGAGTGTTTGAGAGGAGGGGAGCGCTTCGCGCTCGTTTTGTGCGTTTTGTTCGCACTATACAATTACAAGAGCCCCTTCACCAACCCTGATGGCGCTCGGGCCTAATAAAATGACCTAAACAGACTATAGTAAGGGGGGCAACAAGTATATAAACAACAAAAAAGTATATAAAGTAAAAATAAAATAAACATACTATACTTGTCATGTTCTGGGTTCGGGGCTAGCAGGCGGAAAAAACCCAAATGCAGAGACAGCCACAAATCCAGGTAGAACAAAACCCCAACGGGGCACAGAGAGTCCTGGGGGGCCTCGGGTCTGGAGCACCTCCCCGAAGGCAGCGGGTCAGGGGGCTCCGGCAGAGGCTGCGGATCTGGAGGTCTCCCCGGGGCGGCGGTTCCGGAGATGGGTCTGGAGGCTCAGGCGGAGGCAGGTCCGGGTCTGGGGGCTGCGGAGGTGGATCCGGCGGCAGCCGCGGAAACTGAACCGGGTACAACAGGGGAGACTGGTCAGGCGGGGGCAGCGGCGGCTGCGACGACTGGACAGGCGGGGGGAGCTGCGACTGGACAGGCGGGGGGAGCTGCGACTGGACAGGCGGGGGCAGCTGCGACTGGACAGGCGGGGGCAGCTGCAGCGGAGCCTGGTCTGTGGGCTCGGGCGGAGGCGGCTGCGCGTCCGCGAACTCCTGCGGCGGCGGGAGCACAGGTTGGTTCGCGGACTCTGATGGGGGCTGGAGCGCAGGCGGGTCCGCGAACTCAGGCGGAGGCGGGAACAGGACCTCCGCTGCGGACCCTAGCAGCGGAGGCAGGAACGGAGGCAAGTCCTCCAACGAAGACGGGAGCAGGATCTCCGCTGCGGGCCCTGGCAGCGGAGGCAGGACTGACCTCTCCGCAGCAGGCCATGGCGGCGGAGGCAAGTCTGGGAGCTCTGGAGAGGGCCAGGGCGGCGGAGACAAGTCTGGGAGCTCTGGAGAGGGCCAGGGCGGCGGAGACAATTCTGGAGGCTCTGGAGGCTCCGGAGGCGGAGGGAAGTCCAGATTCTCCCCCGGAGGCAGGAGTGAAAATGGATCCGTGTGCTCCAGCAGCGGTGGCGGCTGGAGCAGACGCTGATCCGCAGACTCTGGCGGGGGCTGGAGCAGAGCCGGCGCTGGGCAGGCTTGGCGGAGCTCGAGTGAGGCGCAGGAACGGGAACGGGCGAAGGCCGCCCCAGCGAAGTCTCCCGGTTCGGTGGTGACTCCTGGACAAAGGGAGCCCACCCTGGGGGGAGACTGATGCCCAGCGGTGGCTCCGGGACAAACGGAGCCCACCCCGAACCGGGGTCAGGAACTGGCAGCGGCTTAGGAGCAGAAGGAGCCCACCCCGGACGGAGAATGTTGTCCGGCGGTGGCTCCAGGACGGGAACAGAACGCCTCGAAAGCTCACAAAAATAAAGCACAGGGCTGTCTGCTGGGTCTTGTGTTGGTTCGTTCATTCTGTCATGTTCTGGGTTCGGGGCTAGCAGGCGGAAAAAACTAGGGATGGCCGTCTTGAACCACGGGATTCGACACTGTGTGGAAGTCTCATGGCGCATGCGTGTCGAAACACTGCTTCAAAACAAGGTTTAAACCGCGCATGTCACGTGACTGGATCTGAGAAACGTTTCATGAAACGCCGCTGTTTGGCAAGTGTTTCACTAGGGGGCACCCGTGCCGAACACGCATTTGATTGACAGGAGTTTCAATGAACCACAGAACAGCGCACCTGTCTCAACCTATCTCCCATAAAGTTTAAAAGACGTCAGCACATCTGTCCCTTGTGGGTTTTGTGAGAGACGAGAGAGATTCCCACATTTGTTCATTCTCTCAAAAAAATACTTGTGTATGCCAGCGACAAGTGTACCTTGTGTGAGAGTGTTTTCTAAAGCAGGAGAAGTTATTAGTAAGAAAAGAAATAGACTAAGTCCTTCCACAGCATAGAATATTATATTTCTGAAAAAAAAATATCTTGAAAGCGGCCCATGTAAAAAGAGCGTTAGAAAAATGACAAAGTCATACTTGAACCAGGGACCTCCTGCACCAGAGACTAGCGCTTTATCACTGAGCTATAAACCCACAGAAAAGTGGACCGGTCTTCTCTAAATTGTCGGGCCGAAATGGTCCCAGCCCGCTATTGGCCGACCATGCTTGCATGTAAGAAGAGAATCAAAGAACACTGGTGATTTACGGGTTATATCTATTGAATCATATTGTTGACAAGGTAACTTCGCCCAAAGACGTGGGTGTCTTTTTTTTTTTTTAATGTTTGTTTACGTTGATTTAAAGCTTACACTGAATGAAGAATAACTGAAATAGCCAAAGGGCACAGGGCAACAACATTAACTCACACATAAGCCTACTGAAAACAAAAACGACATCGACAACAAAGAAAGCAAAAGAAACGATAACAAAACAAAAACAGCCAAAGATGCGGGTGTATGCTTGAGCCCATAGCACCCACTGGTGTAGTGTTTCATCTCTCGGCTGAACCTTTGTGAATCTTGTAGTACTGAAACATTGCCTCTTGATGTCACTGTGGAGTCGGTTTCGAACTGTGTTTCGAAGCTTCGGCACAATCGCTTCAAATGCTTTGGTGTTTCATGAAGCTTCATGTTGCCCATCCCTAGAAAAAACCCAAATGCAGAGACAGCCACAAATCCAGGTAGAACGCAAATTTATTGATAACAAAAAACAAGCCAGGAAGGTACTGGCGAGAGCACTCACTGAGGGACGAAGCAACAAGGCACAGATCAGAAAACTCAGGATACAAGGCGCACAAGGCGAGACACCCAACACATGCAATGAACGGACAAAAGACAAGGGAAAACATGGGGTATAAATACACAAGGTAAACGGGGAACAGGTGGATCACATTAGGGAGAGACAGGTAATCAAGAGAAGGAAGGCAAAGCAAAATGACACGGACACAGACCAAGAATGTCAAAATAAAACACACCAGACAGAAACACAGAACCAAAACAGGGGAAACAAGACCAAACTAAATAAATCAAACCCAAACCATAACAATACTGCCACTGAAAGAACTGTTCAGCTCCTCTACAGTCTTGTACAGTGGCTGGGAGGTGCTGTCCATGATGGAGGTGAGCTTGGCTTGGAAAATGTGCTCGATTCAGGTGGGGGTTAAGAGCTTAACAAACGTCAGACTCATGCATGAAAACACCCACATGGAAAGAACCTATATGGGGATATATGCGCATATATGAATCCTATATGCAGCATATATGCACATACAGTATATGCTGCATATATACAGCATACATGCACTTATATGATAATATATATGCGTATATGCCACATATAGGCAAAATTGAGGTGCATATATACAGCATACAGCATATATTACACTCACCTAAAGGATTATTAGGAACGCCTGTTCAATTTCACATTAATGCCATTATCTAAACAACCAATCACATGGCAGTTGCTTCAATGCATTTAGGGGTGTGGTCCTGGTCTAGACAATCTCCTGAACTCCAAACTGAATGTCAGAATGGGAAAGAAAGGTGATTTAAGCCATTTTGAGTGTGGCATGGTTGTTGGTGCCAGACGGGCCGGTCTGAGTATTTCACAATCTGCTCAGTTACTGGGATTTTCACGCACAACCATTTCTAGGGTTTACAAAGAATGGTGTGAAAAGGGAAAAACATCCAGTATGCGGCAGTCCTGTGGGCGAAAATGCCTTGTTGATGCTAGAGGTCAGAGGAGAATGGGCCGACTGATTCAAGCTGATAGAAGAGCAACTTTGACTGAAATAACCACTCGTTACAACCGAGGTATGGAGCAAAGCATTTGTGAAGCCACAACACGCACAACCTTGAGGCGGATGGGCTACAACAGCAGAAGACCCCACCGGGTACCACTCATCTCCACTACAAATAGGAAAAAGAGGCTACAATTTGCACGAGCTCACCAAAATTGGACAGTTGAAGACTGGAAAAATGTCGCCTGGTCTGATGAGTCTCGATTTCTGTTGAGACATTCAGATGGTAGAGTCAGAATTTGGCGTAAACAGAATGAGAACATGGATCCATCATGCCTTGTTACCACTGTGCAGGCTGGTGGTGGGGTAATGGTGTGGGGGATGTTTTCTTGGCACACTTTAGGCCCCTTAGTGCCAATTGGGCATCGTTTAAATGCCACGGACTACCTGAGCATTGTTTCTGACCATGTCCATCCCTTTATGACCACCATGTACCCATCCTCTGATGGCTACTTCCAGCAGGATAATGCACCATGTCACAAAGCTCAAATCATTTCAAATTGGTTTCTTGAACATGACAATGAGTTCACTGTACTACAATGGCCCCCACAGTCACCAGATCTCAACCCAATAGAGCATCTTTGGGATGTGGTGGAACGGGAGCTTCATGCCCTGGATGTGCATCCCACAAATCTCCATCAACTGCAAGATGCTATCGTATCAATATGGGCCAACATTTCTAAAGAATGCTTTCAGCACCTTGTTGAATCAATGCCACGTAGAATTAAGGCAGTTCTGAAGGCGAAAGGGGGTCAAACACAGTATTAGTATGGTGTTCCTAATAATCCTTTAGGTGAGTGTATATGATAATATATATGCGTATATATGCCACATATACGCAAAATTGAGGTGCATATATGTGCATTTACAGGCTATATAGGTCTCCTGTATTGCTTCTTTATATCCACATATAAGCCCTATGTACATACAAGATATGTCTCCTATGTTGCTCATGGCGGGATCTGGTCATTTTGTAGCTCCTATCTCACTTTAACAACTGTCATACAGTACATGATGCCTAGCTCATATGTTCTATTATCAAAGCAATAACTAAGAACTAACTAAAAAAAAGTATGTAAAATTGTGCAATATTGTGGTGATTATATTATTGCAATATTTCACTAAACCATTTCAACACGATATGTTCCATTCTAATTAAACACAAATTGTCTTTCAAGAAGACAAGAGAACAAGACTTTAGTGATATAGAGCATGCAAATCTATGATTTTTGCCTATGGCTCTGCAAGAATGCTGGACCAGGATAGGCCACACGGATTGTACTTATGGCCTTATTTGCATCTGTTTACCCACACTCACACTCTAAAACACACACTCATTCATCCTGAGATATTGTAAAAGTTTTCATTTGCCTATCAGAATATTTCCCTGCGGGTTACTCAACTGTCCAGCAGTATCAGAGAGGCTACAAAGCATAAGGCTATAAAAGGAGGATTTGATGTTCGATCATACAGGTAATTATATAATCGTGAAGTTTGTGTTCCCAGTTAAATGTTGGCTATAAAAAGTTCAAACAGTGATCTGTTTTCTGTGAAATTATGAATTTTTGTATTGTTCTCTTATATGACAAATATACATATATCTCGTATACCTCGTATCTCGTGCTCCTGATTTAAATCTGAAGTTGAGAAATATTTTGTTTACCCACAATAAGTCACTAAAAAGGTATCTCTATTTTACAGGTCCGATCTGCTGTAGCATTTTCCACAAGATTATCCACAACTACTCTTCCATAAACCTATGCGACAGAATCTCAGCGAGATGGTGTTATGGAGCCAATGTCGACCTGAAGTATTGAGACTGAAAGAGATAGTGACAGTGCAGAAGATATCGGTGAACTCTCTCGTGACATTGTACCTTACACAACACATGAGGTCTACAGTTCAGACATAACTATTTTTAATTTAATTGACTTTTTAATATGAATACATCCAAATTAAATCTTGTTTACTGTCTTCATTCCTGTGAATATGTACATGTAGTGCAGTTACTGCTTGTGAATGCAAATTGACAATTCTCCATTAAATGTGTTATTGTGAGAAGTGTTTTTTTTTACATTAGATTTTGGCTTAATTCTATTTTGTTATTCTGATTTTACCTCAAATATTACCTTTGAATTGGAACAACATAATGAGAAGTAATTGGGATGTTAACTCTACAGTAGAAGTTTTCTTCATAATCTTATCTTGTTTCTGTGCCTAGACAGCAACTTCAGGTATATCACACATTTCAAACGGGTTTATTTTTAACTTCAAGTGGTTATTTGGCATTTTTGGGTATATTTGATAAACAGGGTTGAAAGTTCAAAATTCCCTATGTGTTCTCTTTGGGAACCTTTCAAGAGAGTCTGGCTGCAGACCTCCACTCTCAGGACCCTGCCTTGCAGACCTCCACTGTCAGGTCCCCTCCGCTGTCAGGACCGGAAGTTTATTCGAAACCTTTCAAAATAAAGCCGGATATACTGGAAGCACGTATTTGTCGTTGTTCCTTGGGCTTTATTTTATGTAATATGATAATATGATATAAAAATGTATAATATATGTATAAAAATATGATATAAAAGCAACTATAAGTAGTAGCCTTCATGTTTGGCTGCAGACCTCCACACTCCCCTTCCAAAATGAAAAGCAGGCATACCGGAGGACGTATTTGTCGTTCCCCATGTGAATATACTTTATTTATTGGGGCCATATTTTATGTATATAATGTAAATATGATTCAAAAGCAAGTATTCCAGGAGTAGCCTATGTAACGGAGGCTGCTTGGCTTCCAGAAGTACATTAGGTAAATCTCACTCCTCTACGCTTCATAATACACAATGATTACATTACAGATACTTGTCTGGTAGTCATGTGGGTAAGTCGAGCGCCTCCCAGTGCAAACCACATAGGTTCGATACCAGCGCTGAACAAGATGACATTTCAATTTTTGTTTAGTTTTCTATGTGAGCACACTTTAGCTCTTGGCGCATTCATTTATGTCTAAATATGTAAGTATTATTTACGTGTAATCACGTTGACTTAAAAACAGAGGGGCCATCAGAATAAAATAATGAAATAATAACTCACTATTCCAGGCCTAAAGGCTTTAACTGGGCTGCAGCAGGAGCATGAGCTGCTGTTCCAGATATAAATGAAGTAACACAAGCGTAATTGTCATGGAAATCTATCAAAATAACGACTGATGAATGAAAATCTGAAAAATATTCGCATCGAACTTTTCATTCTTGCAGCGGGGAGATACCATTTCATATTGAACTAACTCAGAGGGGTGTTTAAGTGGAACACCCCTCCACTTTAGTTCAAGTTGGTGCAGTCCAATCCAGCGGAGACAAGTGTCTGCGCGAGTTAAGAGACTAAAAGGCAGTGAAAGGTAGAAAAGTGGTCAAATAAATGTTTTTATCTACATAACTTGTGCTGATTGTGGGTTTGTATCAGGCTCAGACTGTGTGTGCAGCGGCCCATGTGAAAAGAGAAATTGTTAGAAAATTGTCAATGTGTGGTATTTGATCCAGCGACCTCTTGTACTTGAGACCAGCGCACTATTACGGAGCCATAATTCAGGGCCGGTCTTCTCCAAATTCCCGGGCTGAAATTAGGTCCCAGCACGCCCCTGCTTAAAAAAGATAAGAAAAAATATAGTATGGGAAACTAATAAATATGCACTTCTTCTTCTAATGGTTTCCGGCGCTGTACACGTTATGCTGCCCTCTTCCGTTCAATATGCACTTCCGGTCCGGTCCTGACAGCGGAGGGGACCTGACAGTGGAGGTCTGCAAGGCAGGGTCCTGAGAGTGGAGGTCTGCAGCCAGACCCCTCTCGAACCTTTAGCATAATTTTTCTCAAAAACTGCAAGGTTGTGCGCTGAGAACTTTTTCCTAAGGAATCGTTATATATTTCTGATGTTAAAAATTAAAAAAGTAGGTAGTGCCCCAATTGGTGGAACGAAACCATATTTCTAGGCCTCTTTTAGGCTACCAACAGCGCCCTATGACCTTAAGGTTAGGGCCAATGGTTGTATATGGCTCTCTAATCCACAACACAACTGGTTAGAGATGTCGGACTAATGGCACTGTAGGAACCGATAACGTAATAACGGCCGATAACGTAATAACGACCCATAACGTAATAAATTTGACCAGTTTCAAATGTAATAAGCCGATAACGTAATAACGATTGACCGATAACGTAGTAAGTTATTACGTTATTGGCTGGTTATTACGTTATCGGCCTTGCAATGAGAAAATCCTTTGAAAATGTAATAACTACAGCCAATAATGTAATAATATTAATCAAGTTATTTGATGTATCAACACAATGTGGCTACTTTTTCATGTCTTCTTTTGGGTTTGTGCAATATGCTAACAAAGAAGACACACTTTTTTTTTTTCATTAAAAGCATTTAATTATAACATCATGAGGAGGCTCTGCGCCTAACTGCTACCACTGCTAACAGGTGTGTGAGGAGTGCACTGTGAGAGGAGAGAGGAGGCTCTGTGGCTAACTGCCCGTGGGAGAGGAGTGCTGCTGCTGTCTGCTACATCATGACCACTCGCAGTAAAGGTGGAAATAAAGTCGTCAACACTGAGGAGCTGGAGTATGTAACAATGGAGACTGTGAAAGAGATGCTGGATAACCAAAAGGAGCAGTATGAGACCCTGCTTGGGAGGCAAGAGAAAGTATTCAGCAATTTCTGTCAAATGATCTTGGACTCTACTATTAAAAGGGTGGATTCTCTTGTGGGTGAGATACAAGAACTCAAGGTGAGTTTAAACTACTCACAGAAAGATATTGATGACTTGAAAAAGCAAGCTCAAATGCAGAAAGCTGATTTTAATGGTATTAACAAACTCATCCAAGATTTAAAATCTGAACTGTCTTTGAAGAGCTGTGATGAGCAATTAGACAACATTGAGAATCAGTCCAGGAGAAATAATATTGTAATCACTGGACTTGGTCCTGATAGAGCTGAAGAAACCTGGGAACAAACTGAAGATAAAGTGAAGGAGTTAATTACAAAAAATCTGAAAGTAGAAGCACCAGTGGAGATTGAGCGCGCTCACAGAAATGGGAAATTCAGAGCTGAAAATGACAGACCAAGATCCATAGTAGTAAAACTACTGCGTTTTAAAGACAAACAATTAATCATGGCTCGAGCTAGATCACTGCTGAAGAACTCCTCAATATATATCAATGAGGACTTCTCTGAAAGAGTGAGGAAGAGAAGAGCAGAGCTGCTACCTGCTCTTAAAGAAGCAAGAGCGAGAGGAGACTATGCTGTTATCAGCTATGATCGTTTGGTCGTTAAGCCTAAAATGAGGGACTAAGAGAAATATTGGGAGGAATGGATTATAATGTTGACATCTCTATGGCGTCACACAGACCCTCAAATGGATGGGACTCAATTTACCTAATAAAGGATTGAGAATTGCTCATATAAATATTAGGAGTTTAAGAAACAAAGTTCATGAATTATCAAATGTTATGCACAATGAAAGAATAAGTATCATGGCTGTATCTGAGACACATTTAAATCAAACTGTTGATGATGATTGTGTGGCTATTGCAGATTATAATATTTTTAGATGTGATCGGAATCTCTTTGGAGGTGGAGTGGCTATTTACATACAAAGCCAAATTCCTGTCAAAGTTAGGACAGACTTGATGGTTCCTTCTATTGAATGTTTATGTTTGGAAGTGCATATCCCTTATAGTCGACCTATTCTAATTGGCTGTATCTATAGACCTCCAAGCTCAAATGCACTGTATGTTGATGAATTGTGCTCCATTTTTACAAAAATGTCTGACTTAGGCAATGAAATGTATGTCTTGGGTGATGTAAATATTGACTGGCTCTCCAATTCATGTCATCTAAGGAGAAAGTTAAAAAATACAACACGTATCTGTAATTTAAAACAGCTAGTTAAACAGCCTACAAGGATTTTTTGTAATGAGCTGGGACAAACATCTTCAACATGCATTGACCATATCTTCACAAACAATAGTTCGGGCTGTTCGAAGGCAGACTCCATTCCTGTTGGCTTTACAGATCACAATATCATTGCTCTTGTAAGAAAGTCTAAGGTACCTAGAAGTAGACCAAGAGTATTACAGAAGAGAACTTACAAGAATTTTTGTGAAGAAGATTTTGTCACACATTTAAAGGAAATGGATTGGAACCAAGTGCTGAACACAAAAGATGTGAATGTGGCTGTAAAATTATTCAATGACTTATTTCTTTCAGTGGCAGATAAACATGCGCCGCTTAGAAAATTTACAGTTAGAGCAAATAAGGCCCCGTGGATTGACAAGGAGCTTAAGCAGTCTATGGCGCACAGAGACAACTTGAAAAATGAAGCGTGTGTTCTAAAGACATCTGAGAAGTGGAAAACCTATTGTATTGAGAGGAATAAAGTGACTAAACAAAACAGAAAAAAGAAACAAATATATTATAGAAATAAGATAGAGAATAACAAACATGATGGCAAACAACTTTGGAATACCTTGAACGAGTTAATGTGTAGGAGCAAAACCAATTTACCATCATTTATAGAAGTGGACGGTGGATTTCTGACAAAAGGAAAGGATATTGCAAATCATTTTAGTACATATTATGGTGATAAAATTGACAATCTGAGACAAGACACTACAAATTCAGGGTATTTTTGCACTTCATCCAAAATAATCAAAGATTTAATTATTAAAAACAAAAATTGTAATTTCACATTTAATATGTTAAGTTCAGCAGAAGTTGAAAAGTCTCTTTTCACGCTAGATGTCAACAAACCATCAGGAATTGATGAGGTGGATGGTCGATTGCTTAAACTTGCTGCAAACACAATAGCTTTTCCAGTCTGTCACATTTTCAACCTAAGCTTAGAGCAGGGAATTTTTCCTCAAATGTGGAAATCGGCCAAAATACTTCCACTCTCAAAAAGTAGAAATGTCAGTCTAACTGCTGTTAACAGTAGACCAATTAGCATTCTTCCGATACTCAGTAAATTGTTGGAAAGAGTTGTTTTTAAACAGATTTTTAATTATTTAAATATAAATGAGATAAATTTTGGATCTCAGCATGCATACAGGGAAAATCACTCGACATGTACAGCACTTACAGAAATGGCAGATAATTGGTTGTCTTATATTGATAAGAAGTTGATGGTGGGTGCAGTATTCTTAGATTTCAGCGCAGCTTTTGATTTGGTGGATCATAAACTGCTACTTGAAAAATTATCTGCTTATAGATTTGATGCTACACCACTGAAATGGATGAATAGTTACTTAACTTGTAGATCACAATCAGTATTTTTTAATGGAAGCTTTTCTGCGCCTAAACATCTGCAGTGTGGTGTACCTCAAGGCAGTTGTTTGGGACCACTGCTTTTTTCAATTTTCATTAATGATATGCAGTACGGCCTTAAGAGGTGCAGCGCAACTCTCTATGCAGATGACGCCACTGTTTACTGTGCAGCATCAAGTATGTCTGAGCTGAGAAATACACTACAGGATGATTTGCAGTTGTTATTTGACTGGATTCACGAAAACAGACTGGTTTTGAATGTGTCTAAAACAAAGAGTATGTTGTTTAGATCTCGACACCAAGATAGTGACGATCCACTTAACATTGTATTAAAAGACATGCAAATAGAGCAGGTTCAGGAGGTAAAACTCCTCGGAGTTACTTTCGATGAACGTTTATCTTGGGATAAGCACATTGACACTGTTGTGAAAAAATGGGTAGAAATATGGCATGTATTAGAAGGTGCTGCTCATTCATGACACCGGCTTCTAGAGTTTTGGTGGTTCAGTCATTGGCCTTGTCTCACCTGGACTACTGCTCTGTGGTGTGGTCAGGTGCAGCTAAGAAACACATGACGAAACTGCAGACAGCACAGAACAAGGCTGCCAGGCTGGCTCTGGGCTGCCCACTCGTGTGGGGACAGAGCTCAGCTGAGCATCATGCCCGTCTCTCATGGCTCAGAGTAGAAGATAGACTCAAATATAATTTAATGACTTTCTTCAGAAATATATGCTATAGTCAAAAACCTACTCATTTGTACAACCTTTTACATTATGTGAGAGATCTGCACAACTATCCAACTAGGCAAGCGGCTCAGGGTCATTTGACCCGCCCCAAACCCAGAACAGAAGCCGTGCGTAGGTCGGTCATATTTAGAGCTGTGACTTTATGGAACAAACTGCCACCGGCTGTTAAACAGGCTGAAACAAAGCTCTCTTTTAAAAGACTATTGAAAAGACATTTTCTGATGGAAGCCTAAGTCTGTTTGTGTGTGTATGTCTATATCTTCATATACAGTATATTTAAATTCTTTATATGTACAGTATGTGTGCGTATAACTGAGGAGAGGTTTGTATGTGAAGTGTTTTTTTCAATTTAACTGCATGATGTGAATATTGTAATTGCTTGAACCGGACCCCAGGAAGAGTAGCTGTCCATTTGGAGACAGCTAATGGGGATCCAAATAAATAAACAAATAAACAAATAAACAAATGTAAGGATTGTAAAAATAAAATGGCTATATAGAACTCGCACATTTATGTCAGTGTTATTGAGTGGTTAGGCTGAACAATAAACACACCTCCAGCGAGCAATAATATACAGTGTTTATATATATATATATATAAACAAATTTGTCCTCACCCTCTGCGGGTTGTCTCCTTCAAGCTCTGGTCCTCTACCGTCAGCCTTGGAGCTTGCGGGTTCTGCGTAGTATTTTGCTGTTCCTAGAACTGCACTTTTCTGGACTATTTTTGGGTCGTAGCTTGTCATCCGATGGTTAGGTCTCAATGACATATCAGACAAACACTGATTTATACAAACGCCTTGAGTAAATTTTACATTTTATAATTTGGGTTGAGATGGTCACGAATTAGCTAACCTCGAAGGCTACTTTTTTTCTTTCTTTGGTATGGCTACTGCAGGTGCTGAATGCTTTTGATGTTATTAATATGTAGCCTATGCCAATGTTCAACTGTTCCATGCTGTTTAACATTGTTCAACAGAGCCAACAATTTACATAACAAAGTTCTGTGCGTGTATATACAGTGCCTTGCAAAAGTACTAATACACCTTGAACTTTTGTACATTTTGTCATGTTTACAACCATAAACGTACAGATTTTATTTTGAATTTTTTACTAAAAGTTCATGCACAAGTAACAGACAACTGTGAAGTGAAAGTAAAATGATACATGATTCTGTTATTTTTCAAAAAATAGAAAAGTGAAAAGTGGGGCGTGCATAAGTATTCATACAGCATGACTTAATACTTTGTGGAACCCCCTTTTGCTGCAATAACAGCAGCAAGTCTTCTGGGGTGTGACTACAAGGTTTGCACATGTAGAGACATTTTAGCCCATTCCTCTTTACAAAACAACTCAAGCTCTGTCAAATTAGAAGGAGAGCGTTTGTGAACAGCAGTTTTTAGGTCTTTCCACAGATTTTCAATAGGATTTAGGTCAGGACTTTGACTGGGCCATTCTAACACATTAATATGTTTGTTTTTAAACCATTCCATTGTAGATTTAGCTTTGTGTTTAGGGTCATTGTCCTGCTGGAAGGTGAATCTCCGCCCCAGCCTCAATTCTCTTGCTGACTCCAGCAGGTTTTCCTCCAAAATGTCTCTGTATTTGGCTCCATCCATCTTCCCAACTATTCTTACAATCTTCCCAGTCCCCGCTGAGGAAAAGCAGCCCCATAGCATGATGCTCCCCCCACCATATTTGACACTGGGGATGGTGCACTCAGGACGATGAGCAGTGTTAGGTTTGCTCCATACATAACGTTTTGCATTTGGGTCAAAAAGTTCAATTTTTGTCTCATCTGACCAAAGCACCTTCTTCCACATGGTAGCTGTGTCCTCCATATGACTTCTAGCAAACTTCAAACGGGATTTCTTATGGCCTCCTTTCAATAATGGCTTTCTTCTTGCCACTCGTCCATGAAGGCCAGATTTGTGTAGAGTACGACTTATAGTTGTCCCATGTACAGATTCCCCCAGCTCAGCGGCAGTACGTCGCAGCTCCTTCAGAGTTATCTTAGGGCACTTGGTTACATTTCTGACCAGTGCTCTCCTTGTTCGGTCTGTTAGTTTAGGTGGACGGCCGTGTCTTGGTAAGTTTGCAGTGGTGCTATACTCTTTCCATTTCTGAATGATGGATTGAACAGTGCTCCGTGAGATGTTCAAATCTTGGGAAATCTTTGTATAACTTAACGCTGCTTTAAACTTCTCCACAGCTTTATCCCTGACCTCTCTGGTGTGCTCCTTGGCCTTCATGATGTTGTTTAGTGACCAATACACTCTGACCATAGCTCTGAGGCCCTCACAGAACAGCTGGAATTATACTGAGAGTAGATTACACACAGGTGGCCTCTATTTAATGGTTAGGGCAAGGTGTGAACATTCTGCAGCCATTAGGAATGTTATAAAGGCAATTTAATGCACTCAGAAACATGCTGTATGAATACTTATGCACGCCCCACTTTTCACTTTTCTATTTTTTTGTAAAATAACAGAATCATGTATCATTTTGCTTTCACTTCACAGTTGTCTGTTACTTGTGTGTGAACTTTCAGTAAAAAATTCAAAATAAAATCTTTATGTTTAGGGTTGTAAACATGACAAAATGTGCAAAAGTTCAAGGTGTGTTAGTACTTTCGCAAGGCACTGTATACAGTGGCAAGAAAAAGAAAGTACACCATGTGGAATTTCTCACATTTCTCCCTAAATTGGTCACTAAATATGGTTCACAGGAGAGCGTGGGATAAGTAAGTACACCGCCTGAATCTCACTGAACTGCAACAGTTTTGTAAAGAGGAATGGTCCAAGATTAATCCTGATCGTTTGAGCGTCTAATCAACGACTACAGAAAAGCAGTTATTGTTACAAAAGAAGGATCAGTCAGATATTTAATACAGGGTTTCACTTACTTATTCCATGTGTGTTGTGAATGTCTCCGGTTTTTCTGCAAAATATCTTGATAAACTTGTGAATTATTTTTCTATTGATGATATCACGTTGTCCAGGCCCTGAGGCAACAAAACAGCCCCCACACCATGATTCCCCTGCACCATACTTCACAGTGAGGAGAGGGTTTTGACGTTGGTGCTGTTCCATTTGTCCTGCTCACATGACGTTGTGTGTTCCTCCCAAACTGTTCAGCTTTGGTTTGCGAAAGAGCTCTTGGATGCTCCACAGCATTTCTGGAAAAATATTCAGTGGATTAATTAAACCAAAGTTGAATAGAATCCAACTCAATCGATTCAGACAGCGGTACTGCTATTGATGCTGATGGTAATATAAAGGAAATAAACTCTTAGAAGTAAAACATGCACATATCTAGGTACTCCGCATTCAACATAACCCATAGTATAGGGCAGACATGTGGGGGCCGGCAGCTCGAGGAAACTCTCTTCTGGCAGCAGACTCCTAAAAATTGTCTCTTTTAATGCATAGTATAGGACACTTAACAAATGATGGTCCGGTTGCTCGGGGGCTGCTCCCCTCTGGCAGCTGGTCCAGTCACAGAAAAGGAAAAAGAAAGAAAAGCCCCGAATCCCTTTTAACACATATCAGTAAGACCATTCTTGTTATCATGAACATCAATCAGTCTGCGATTACTGTACCTTTCATGAATAAATGTGGAGTATTTTATGTACCATTCAAACACTTTGATACAGAGTAATGCTATATGGGTTGTAATGGTGATGGTGAACAACGATAATGCCAACATGGTAATGAATTCTGTATGGGAGACAGAAATAATACACTGGTTGTAGCGTGTGAGATACTGTGAATGTTGAGCGTGTGAGATACTGTGAATGTTGACCTGGTATAATGCAGTGTCGCATTTGTTAATATGTAACCAACTCGGTTGATAGTTGTTTGTAAAATGGTAAGAAATATGCACTGTTGTCAGTCATTGTTATAGTTATGTTATTGAAGTTTATGAACAGGGGTGGGAGTCAATAAGCTTGTCTTCTTCCCACTCCTTTTCGAGCTGTAATGTAAATTATTTTTTCTTTTTTTCTTTTATTATGTATATATATATTTCTGTTTTTTCTTTTCTTCTTTAGCTCGAAATAAAATATTCAAATCAAATCAAATCAAATCAATAGTTTGAGTGGAACACACAACATCATGTGTGAAAAAAAATGGAACAGCACATCAACATCAAAACCTTATCCTCACTGTGAAGTATGGTGCAGGAGAATCATGGTGTGGGGCTGTTTTGTTGCCTCAGGGCCTGGACAACGTGTTATCATCAATAGAAAAAGTAATTCACAAATTCATCAAGATATTTTGCAGAAAGATCTGAGACATTCACAACATGCATGGAATAAGTGAGTACACCCTTGTATTAAATTGCTTTTCTGTAGTGGCAGATTAGACGTTCACAACGATCAAGATGAATCTTGAACCTCTTTACAAAACTGCTGCAGTTCAGTGAGATTCAGGGGGTGTACTTACTTATTCCTCCCTGTCCTGTGAATGTTTACATATTGAACAGTGTTTGGAATAACGCCGTTTAAAAGAACGGCGTTAGGTAACGGCGTTATTTTTTCAGTAACAGAGTAATCTAATTAATTACTCTCCCCATCGTTACAACGCCGTTACCGTTACTGGGTAAACAAAGTGGCACGTTACAATTCGACTGGATGAGCGCCGCGGTGTCGGCTCACGCAGCAGGAGCGGTGGAGACGGTGGGCGGAGTCTCACGGAGTACTATTGCATCGTGCTCTCTGCTCCAAAAACTACGTGTGTCGTCATCCCCACAGCGCGGTGCGGCCGCGGGGAGAATCGAATTGGTGATCATTGTGAATGATTCATTGATCTGTAGTGTTGGAACTTATTTTTTAACCCAAAGACGCAGAATCGGTGGAGACGCGTCTTTCCCCCCTCCCTGTGTCTCTCTCTGCGCCTTTTCTTCTTCCTCTCTCCCCGCTCTCCGCTCCAGAGACATTGTTTTCCGTTTTGCCTGATGAATGAACGGAGAGTGTTGATCGTTGGCTGCGTTGGCACATGTTTCTTTTACTCCTGTTCCTCCCCATTCTCTTTGAATACAGCCGTATTCCTAAATTAATTAAACAGCGGCGCAAACACTGGTCAAGCCCATTCAGTCACAGAGGCCTCCCCCCCACTCTACCCCCCATTCAGTTCATTCAGTTACTATGAACATCTTTGACTTGATAGTACATAAATCCAAACACCTGTCTGTTCTACTCATTCACACTGACTATAGAAAACTGCAACAAAAAAAAACTGCAAAAAAAAAAAAAAATTTGATATTTAGCAAGTTTTTTATTTAACAGTTAAGTGGGTAGTAACTATAACTAATTACTTTTTAAAGTAACGTTCCCAACACTGATTATGGCCAATAAAAATATGATCAAATGTAAATGTTTGGGTGGTATTAGTTTGAGCAGACACTGTTTACTCATTCATGTGATTTTGATGAAGATGATCAGACCACATTTAGTGACCAATTTAGGCAGAAATGTGAGAAATTTCAAATGGTGTACTCACTTTTTCTCGCCATTGTATATATAGGGTAGGTTCCAGACAAACAGACCCCAGCGTGTCGGTACGCTGTGAGGTGGCAGCCCCACCAACCGACTATCCTGCGGAGGGCTAACAACCCACCCAGGAGAAACCCCTTTTGTTAACAAACCTATCAGAAAGAGAAGCCAGACTGCCCAACACGGTAACGGACTACGGCCTGCCACAACCAACGAGTACGGATCAACCTTCGTCGTAGGACCTGTGTCGCTACATCGAACGTCCAGACACTCCTTCGCCCGGAGCTGCCACCCTGCTGTCCCAAGAGCTCTGCCGCTATAACATCACCCTGGCAGGGCTCTGTGAAGTTCGATGGCAAGGCAATGGCGAAACAACAGCAGGCAACCATTGCTACATCTGGAGTGGCCCCGAGAGACGGACAGGCCGTGGCACTCGCCATCGCAAAGGCCCTCCGTAAGTCCCTCATCAGCTGGACACCTCTGAGCGACAGATTACTGTCGGCCCGCTTTCTCCACCAACACGGCAAGATCACAGTAATCGTTGCTTATGCCCCCACTGATGTCGCTGATGAGGATGCGAAGGATGCCTTCTATGACCAACTCCATCAGGCTGTCGGCTAAGCCCCACCACACAACATCACCATCATCCTCACCAATGCCAATGCCCTTCGTCCAGCAGTGATCGATCCACGGGCTCAGTCGTCGGCACAACTTTTGATGACAGGTCAGCACAATACAGCGGTAACCGCCTTATCGTTCTCTGTCACCACAACAACCTCTGCGTCGTTGATACCTGGTTTCCTTGGAAAGTAATCCATCACTGGTACAGCCCAGATGGCAGAACCAGGAAGCGCTGGACCACATCCTTATCTCTCGATGCTGGAAGTCGTTTGTCACCAACTGCCGTGTGTACCGAGGTGCAGAGCTTGGCAACACAGACCATCGGCTGCTGGTGGCCCAGCTCAAGCTAAAGCTGCGAGCCAACCAGCACACCAAGATTCAGCCCCGCTTGGACTCCTCCCTACTCAGCAATCCCAACATCGCCACAGACTTCAGTTGTGCCATCCGCTGCACCTTCAATAACCTGGCTACTGACAAAGTGAACGGGCAGACCTTCAAGGGCAGTGTCATCCAGTCAGCTCACAATGTCGTCAGAGACTCTCGACCCTCCCCACAAAAGCCTTGGATATCGGAGAGGACACTCGACATCATCGACCGGCGGCGTGAGGCCTGGCTCCGAGGCGACCCCACGGGGTATCGGCGACTGAACCGCCAGCGCGACGTAGCTATAGCTGAGGATAGGAAAAGTTTTGGCAAGTGGAAGCTAAAAATCTAGAGTCCGCGGCCATTAACAACAACATGAACATCAAGACAGCCCTGGTGAAAGACTCTGATGGCAACCTCATAACAACTGAAGCAAATTGCCTCGAATGCTGGAAAGAGCACTTTGGCCTCCTCCTAGTGATGTCTGCTGTACAGACCCTGAGGAAGTCAGAGTCGCTCTGAAAAAACCTAACAACAGGAAAGCCCCCGGCATCTGTGCAATAACCGCTGAGATGCTGAAATCAGGCGGTGATAGCATCGTCGAGTGGGTTGCCCACATATTCTATATATATATCAGGTGTGGGAGACAGAGAGGCTTCCCAGTGACTGGACCAGAGGGGTCATCTGCCCTTCTGGAAAGTAAGGGTGACAGGCTAGTCTGCGGCAACCACAGAGGCATCTCCCTTCTCTCCATCCCCGGCAAGCTCTTCACCAAGATCTTGCTCACCCACGCTTACCCAGCCATCAGAAGCAGACGCCGTCCCCAGCAGGCTGGCTTCATGCCTATCTGCTCCACAACAGACCACATCCGTGCCGTTCGTATGCTGATAGAGAAGACCTAGGAATTCCGTAAAGACCGCCATCTCTACATCGGGTTCATAGATCTGACACCGTCTGCCACGCCTCACTGTGGAGTATCCTACCGGCCCTTGGAGCACCACCTAAGATCATTACACTGTTCAAGCTGCTTTACAGCAACGCACAGAGCTTTGTCTGTATCAACGGCAGAGACTCTGACTGGTTTTCCATCTTCAGGGCTGTGTGGCTGCTCTTGACCTCTTCACGTGCATCATTGACCATCTGATGTCCAGTGTTTGTGAATTGGTCCCCAGAGTGTCCTTCGGCAGCTACCACCTGACTGACCTGGAGTACGCTGACGACACCATCCTGTTCAGCACATCCTATAGCCAGCTAAGAGACACTCTGGGCATCTACAGTGAAGAGGCAGAGAAGCTTGGCCTCCAAGTGAGCTGGATGAAAACCAAGTTCATGTATGTCGGTGTCGGACCGGATCCACCTCCCCTGCGGCTTGGTAATGACATTGCCTGTCAAGAACTTTGTGTATCTGGGATCCGTGACAGACAACGGGCACCTAAAACCAGAGATCATCCGCAGAAGAGCCCTGGCTGCATCAGCTCTGCAGTCTCTCTGGAAACCACTCTGGCAGTAGCCTGGAAAAATCCAGACTCACCGCTGTACCAGCGAGTGAGTCTGGTCACCGCTGCGTCGATTCCATTTCCCACAGCGGTACATACGCAAGCAAACAGGAAGCGGAGTAAACCAATCGGTAAAGGGCGGGCGTCTGCCGTTGATGTGGTGTTATTAGCGGTTTTGCGTTAATATTAGCGCAGGATTATGAATCACGAAACTCACCTACTGTCGATGTGTTTTTGGTCATTTACCGCCGATTGGAGACACGCTTTCTCTCTTTCGTGCGTTGTTCGTAGATAGTTACTGAGGGGACTTCTGCGTCCCGTGAGTGACGTTGCTCGCTAACAACACGTCACGGCAAATAAACAAATCTGATTGCACGGGAACGGTTTGATTTTGCGGATACATCCAGCGGGGGCGGGGTGACCAGACTGATCCCCCGCTGTATACAAAGATACAGAGGGGAATCATTCTGGTCCAACCAGGCTACTCTGGTGGCACCAGACCATCTCACGCAAGACGGAGCTCCGGATGTACAACTCTGCAATACTCTCCATCCTGCTATGTGGCTCGGAGACTTGGCCTTTAAACAAGACTCTGGCTACAATAATAGATGGCTTTGATAGCAGGGCTCTCAGAACCATCGAGAACATCATGTGGCCCCAGCAGGTTTCCAATGTGGTGCTTAGAGCCCGCACGTGCCAGCCCAGGGCATCCTGCCTGGCTGCGCAACGTCGCACCCACTGTTTCGGCCTTGTTCTCCGCCTCCCTCCTGACCATCCGACTAGAGCCATTCTCCAGTTTGGCCCGCGGGCCGCAGGCTGGAGACGACCACGAGGCAAACCCCGCACCCGATGGCTCGAAGGCATTGCAGGAGACCTCCTGTGTGTGTGTGTGTGTGTGTGTGTGTGTGTGTGTGTGTGTGTGTGTGTGTGTGTGTGTGTGTGTGTGTGTGTGTGTGTGTGTGGGTGTGTGGGTGTGTGTGTGTAAATGTAGTTATTACTTTGCATTTCAACAATTATTGCTCACAGGAGGTGTGTTTAAAATTGTTCAGCCAATAACACTGACATAAATGTGCGAGTTCTACATAGCCATATATTTTTTTCCGTTCTTGTATGATGTTATAATTAAATTCCTTTAAAGTAAAACAAGTCTGTATCATATTGCACAAACCCAAAAGAAGACATGAAAAAGTAGCCACATTGTGTTCATACATCAAATAACTTGATTAATATTATTACATTATTGGCTGTAGTTATTACATTTTCAAAGGATTTTCTCATTGCAAGGCCGATAATGTAATAACCAGCCAATAACGTAATAACTTATTACGTTATCGGCTCACCACTGTTATTACGTTATCAGCCCGTTATTACGTTATCGGCTTATTACATTTGAAACTGGTCAAATTTATTACGTTATGGGTCGTTATTACGTTATCGGCTGTTATTACATTATCGGTTCCTACAGGCACCTCTGCTCAATGAGAGGCTTCTCTCATTATCCCGAAAATGGTACAGACGTCGGACTAATGGTTTGTCGGACACCATGGCACCATGGTGAGACCAGAATGATCCCTGGATCAGTCTGGAACCCACACCCTCGTTGGCAGCATCAGAAAACTCAGCGTCACTCACTGGAACGCAGAAGTTCACTCAATAACAATCTACAGGCGGCGCATGAGAGAGAGAAAGCGCTTTTTTCCAATCGGCGGTAAATGACCAACAATACATCAGTACATCAACAGTAGGTGAGTTTCATGAGTCGTAATCCTGTGCGAATTATAACGCAAAACCGTTAATAACACCACATCATCAGACACCCACCCTTCGCTGGTTGGTTTACTCCAGTCCACTTCCTGTTTGCTTGCATATACACGGCTGTGGAAATGGAGTTGATGACACGGTCACCAGACTCAATCTCTGGTACAGCAGTGAGAACAATAGGTGTGTTTTAAGATGAAGTGCGCCTCGCCTCGATTCCAGACGAGAGCAGGCGGTGATGCCTTGAATCAAGTTGGACACATCACGGCCTCCAGAACAGAGAGGAGCCTCAGATCATGCAGCGTCTCAGGTTTGTTTGAAAGAGTTTGTGAATAAAAGTATTTTAAAAGTTTGCGAACGCATTTGTCCTTCTCCCACACACCAGAGAAATCATCAGAGAAAAGAACAAACTCTCCTCTTACAGTTTAGGATTCAAATAATAAACTTATGCTTATTTAAATGTTGGTCATACTGAACACACTGGCACTTTCTGTCAAATATGAAGCCTCTTAATTTTGGGGAAAACGTTACAAAGATGGTCTCAAACATCATGGAAAGAGCTACTGTATACCTTGCACTCCGAGGCTTTTTTTGTTAGGTGATACTTCCAAATTAAATCTGAAAATTAATAACCGTAGAATTTAATTAGCCAGCCTTACTGGTGCCCAAAAGATGGTAGTATGCAGATGGAAGACAGCGCAGCCTTTGACTGCAAGGGAATGGCTCCTGTCTTACAGAGATATAATTCAGTTGGAGCTCTCTGACGCTCGAATTCATGGAGCAAAAACTGAAAATATCTCATGCTGGTCTTCAATGAAGGTACTTGAGTCATCTTCTGTACTCAGTAGTTGAAGTCTCGAACATTTCTCCTCTCATCCGCAGCTTAGATAAAGACCACGAGGAGGAGTTGGGGTTGGCCCGGCTCCTCCCCTCTAATCACAGCTACTCTCACCTGTGGGTAAACACCTTTGAAGTAGAGCGTCTCTAACGACCTGCTCCCCCCAGTATCGGTCAGTCCTGTCCTATTCATGGCTGATCACTGCTAATTACCTGCCTATTGTTCTTTTGTTAGCTGAGGTACCGTCTCCTTGGACTGGCTGTGCCCTGTCGGCTTTCCCCGAAGGATATTGGAGTAAAGTGACGAAAGATTAAATCTGAGCCCTGCATTCCGGTTCATGGAGGGATTTTCTTTCTTGACAAAAATAGCTTATTTTACTCCTCGTTCAAACCAACGTTCTTCTTTAGCTAAAATTTTGACCTCTATAACCCTGGATACTTTTG
Source organism: Neogobius melanostomus (assembly GCA_007210695.1). Taxonomy (NCBI): domain Eukaryota; kingdom Metazoa; phylum Chordata; class Actinopteri; order Gobiiformes; family Gobiidae; genus Neogobius; species Neogobius melanostomus. The sequence goes on along the minus strand of VHKM01000593.1, from coordinate 39,681 downwards.
GTTCGGGTTAAATATTGCTTATTACCGTTTAGAGCCGTTTTCCCGTTCGCCCAAAAGCAGCGTCAATGCCCGGCGCCGATTCAGGCATCACGCTGAAAAGACTTTGTCTCTGGACAGAGTTCCCCGCGGGGCCTAAAACGGGAATAACTCCGAGGGACAGCCGGGGCATTCGTATTGTGCCGCTAGAGGTGAAATTCTTAGACCGCCGCAAGACGAACGAAAGCGAAAGCATTTGCCAAGAATGTTTTCATTAATTAAGAATGAAAGTCGGAGGTCGAAGACGATCAGATACCGTCGTAGTTCTGACCATAAACGATGCCAACTAGCGATCCGGCAGCGTTATTCCCATGACCCGCCGGGCAGCGTCCAGGAAACCAAAGTCTTTGCACCAGGAGTGGAGCCTGCGGCTTAATTTGACTCAACACGGGAAACCTCACCCGGCCCGGACACGGGCCGGCGTCCAACTTCTTAGAGGGACAAGTGGCGTCTCCGCATTGAGCTTTTGGACTGTGTCTCGGACTGAGACACAGTCCAAAAGTGGCGGGACTGAGGACCGGCGCGTACCGGCCCACTTAAAGCACTGGTCTCAAAGCAGCTGCTCCGTTACAGGAATTGTTTATTCCCCAAAATAGGCTAAGTAAGCCTATCCCATGAATTAACCAGGTAGTCCCTCCTCCAACTTCAGATCTGTAGCTTAAAACTCCGGGACACAGCTCAGCCTGCTTCAGCGATATTGGGATGGATGGGCAGATGTGACAGTTTCCTAAATTGATGAGACACAGTCCAAAAGCTTGGAAGCTCGTTTGTCACAACATTAGCACCTGCTAGCCTATTAGTTAGCCGAAACAATAGCTTTTTTAGATCAAACGATCTCTTCCACGATTTGTGTTAAAAGACTCCACTCCGGCCCGTGGTCAGCGATTTCACTGCAGAGCAGGTGAAACATACGCGAGGAGCTCTGGACTACAAATTGACTACAAATGTCTGCTGTCGCGCTGCTGCTGTATTCCGCTCTAACGGTAGTAACAAAAATTACAACTGAAGCGGTAAAAGTGGAGGTGGTAAAAATCGAGGCGGTGAATGAAAACGGGCAACGTTAAATCTGACACACTTAATGATGAATCTGAAGTGGTGAAAGTGGAGGTGCTAAAAACAAGAAAGTGAATGAAACAAGCAACGTTACATTTTATGCACATCATTTTTAAGACAGTAAAATTAACCATTTCAATGACATCCAAATTCACAAAATAACGTTTTCACAGAGGCGATTTTAATCACGTGGGATTTTATGAAGTTTTTATCAAGTCCAGTTTACTGCTTTGATTTTTACCACATTCATATTTTAATTAATTTTTGTTACTTTGACCCCTCATAGGCCGCATGCAGGGTCTTGCTCCTCTTAAACACACCTAATATTAGGCACAAAAGAAAACCTTTACCACATGGCGCCTGTTACATCTCCTCCTGCCAGCTGGTGGCGCCGCAGGTATATAAACGCAATGCATTGACTCCTTAATTCTCTGACGTCACTCACTTCCTGCTCCAGCTGCGTGCATTCCACGCTCCTCCGAAGGACAGGCCAGATTTAAGTTGCATTTAACTACTTAGTCGCCCGACCTGGAGGTTTTGTTAGCCTGGTTGGACCAGAATGATTCCCCTCTGTATTGTTGTATACAGCGGGGGATCAGTCTGGTCACCCCGCCCCGCTGGCTGTATCCGCAAAATCAAACCGATCCCGTGCAATCAGATTCGTTTATTTGCCGTGACGTGTTGTTAGTGAGCAGCGTCACTCACGGGACGCGGAAGTCCCCTCAATAACAATCTACGAACGAAGCGTGTCTCTAATCGGCGGTAAATGACCAAAAACACATCGACAGTAGGTGAGTTTTGTGATTCATAATCCTGCGCAAATATTAACGCAAAACCGCTAATAACACCACATCAACGGCAGACGCCCGACCTTCGCTGATTGGTTTACTCCGCTTCCTGTTTGCTTGCGTATGTACCGCTGTGGGAAATGGATTTGACGCAGCGGTGACCAGACTCACTCGCTGGTACAACAGTAAGCCTGGATTTTTCCAGGCTAAGGTTTTGTCATTTAGCTCTATGTTGTGGTAATGGCTCCACAAATATGGCGTCATTTATCTATCTTTAAGTTGAGGGCGCTTAGGCTATACAACATCAACGTGCGCAGTACACAGGGACTGAGGGCGCGTGCACTAAAAGTGAGAGGTGAAAATGTTGAAGTGAGCACAATAACTGCTGTTTGGTCTCCCTCAAAAAACTCTCCATAAACTCCAACTGGTCCAAATGCAGCCGCCCGCATCATCACACACACCCCTTCCATAAACCACATCACTCCTGTCCTTCAACAGCTCCACTGGCTCCCCATCACCCACCGCATCCAATACAAAATCCTGCTTCTCACATTCAAAGCAATTCACAAGCTCGCCCCTCCATACCTGACTGACCACCTCCATGTCTCCACACCTGCCCGCTCCTCCTCCTCTCTCCGGCTCACTGTCCCCCTCCCGCCCATCTCATCACCATGGGGAGTAGAGCCTTCAGTCGCTCTGCTGCCCAGCTCTGGAATACTCTCCCTCCTGACCTCTGTAACACCGACTCACTCCCACACTTCAAATCCATCCTCAAAACTCATCTGTTTAGACAAGCCTACTCACTGTGACCACAACTGCATCGTCCTTTTTTATTCATGCTGTTTTAACATTGTATTTTAACTGTTTTTAATTGTTGTTAATTTACTTGTTGTTGTGAGGCGACCTTGAGTGTCTTGAAAGGTGCCTAAGAAATAAAATGCATTATTATTATTATTATTATTATTATTATAACTGTGCCAAAGCGCATGTGTCTCTTCACACGGCCAGTGTTTGCATGTCAGCGCGCTGTTTTCGGCCCGCTGTGCCCTCGATGTTCCACAGTTTGACCCTCTCAGTTCTCTTTTCCATTCAGCACATTACGTCATCAGAATAAGGCTGTGTACTGTGTACTGTGTACTGTGTACTGCGCACGGTGATGTTGTATAAGCACCCTCAACTTAAGATATTTAATTTAAGATAGTTAAATGACGCTATACACAATGTAGACCCTGTTGTTCCTTGTGCAGGGATGGTGTGCATCTCACTGTCTTGGCCCCACACCCGCATGTTGTGCCCCTTCGTCTTGTGGTATGTTTGGGGTGGAGGTTCAGTATAATTGTACCAGTACTCTATTATTTCACAGGTGATCTTGCGGTCCGAATGTTGTCTTTACACTTGGTTCACTACGGATATCAGGGAATGTTGTCCAGAGGTTACTCTTCTTAAAGGAACAGGCCACCGTTTTTCCATACTGAGATATACTGTATGTTCTTACCTGAGCTTAGACGAGTTGATGTGTACCTGTCTGGTCTTTACGCGTGCGCTCAGTCACTCAAATGTTATTAGCATTTAGCCTCTCCCAGCAAAGGCTCCAAACGGGGGTGAAGTTAGAAGCTACCAAGCTGTTCCACGTTTCCCCTATTTAAATACAGTTATGTGAGCCTTTACACGATGCAAGTCTAGTTACACAAAATTAAACATGTTCGATTTTCTAAGCGGATAAAAAGGGGTACTATATTGTAAGGCGTAATATCACTTTAGGAGCACTTCGACGTCCGTGCAGTAAGATATTACTGCGCGGACATATGTAAATAGGGGAAACGTGGAAGAGCTTGGTTGCTTCTAACTTCACCCCTGTTTGGCCCCATAGAGGCGAGGAGGAGAGGCTAAATGCTAACAACATATTTGGTCTTTTTGCGTGACTGAGGGCACGCACAAAGACCAGACAGGTTTGGAAAAATGGTTACCTGTTCCTTTAAAGTTTTGGAAAAGGCATAATCAATGTCCTCATGTTTTCAGTCCAAATGAGAAAAGGATTATTGGAAGAGAAGAACAATACCAATACACATTATATATCAGTAACAACATACAGCGCCCTCTAATGTGGCTAAAATAAGCAGTGTGACTTTTTTTTTGTGATTAATTTTTTATTCAAGTGTTATTGATAATTGCATTTACATTTTCACACTTGTTTGTATGCATCACTCTTTCCTTTTTATCCCCTCTTTGTTCCCTATATCCCCATTCCCCTTGTTATGGGCAGAGAAACTCGCATTTGCACAAAATGAGAAATAAAATAAAAAGCAGTGTGACATTTGACCCTGTGGGACCAGTGTTAATTTCGTCGACTAAAATATTTCTATTCTATTGTCTTAATTTTAGTCAAAGTGATATTTTTGACGACTAAAATTGGACTAAAACTAAATTAAACGTTTTTCATGAGACTAAAACTATGACTAAAATGTCCAGATATTTTAGTCGACTAAAATAAGACTAAATAAAAATGAAAAGGAGAGACTAAAATCATCCAAACTTCTATTGACAGTCTGAAAGAGCCTCAGATCATGTAAATTCTCTGCCAAAGGAACAGCTCTGAGCTTTGTTCATGTGGGAGCAGCTCCATGAAGCAGAGGACCTTGATTAAATATGATTATAATGAATATTATAAATGCAAAGTCGACTAAATTTGTCTTAAATTTAGTCGACTAAATTGACTTGCAATTTTAGTCGACTAAAACTAGACTAAAATTGAAGATATTTGTTTGACTAAATCTCGACTAAAATTGAATTACATTTTCGTCAAAAGACTAAGACTAAAACTAAATTTAAATATGTTGTCAAAATTAACACTGTGTGGGACAAATAGCCCCGGTCTTTCCTACCGCCTACGTCGATTTTGGGGTCTTGAAGTATCACCAGTGTAACAGACTATACAGTGAAATAGCCTGCTCATAATAACGATAATGTTTATCTTTATAGACGCTGTCATTCATTTTCTCAATCAGATTCATAACAGAGAAATTTGACAAATCACGATTAATGTTGATGTAATTATGATATTCATAATTAATACTAGGCTGACATGTGTGTCCTGGGTCTTACCCGGGGGCCTCCTCCCTACGGAACGAAGCCTAGAACACCTCCCTAGGGAGGGACCAGGAGGCATCCAGCCACCTCAACTGCTCCCATCCACGTGAAGGAGCAGCAGCTCCACACTGAGTAGCTTCACTCTTGAGATGCGGAATTCCCTCAATAACAGTCTAGGGACAGGAGAGAGAGAGCTACTTCCATCGATAGTATGTGTGATTCTGACTTCTGACTCTGATTGGTTTACTCTACTTCCTGTTTGTTTGCGTATGTTCTGTTCGATATATACTGTAGATGAAGCCGACTCTAAGCCTGGATATTTCCAGATAAGGGAAATGCATCCTCACAAACTGGAAGAGCACAGACCAACTCAACAAGACAATGGACTATTGAACTACTCCTACTGCACACCAGAAAAAGTAGAAAACGATAGTACTTTGTATGTTCTGGAGTATAGCCTATTAAACACATTTTTGCTGATTAAACAACTATTAAATTTGGACATAAACATACCAAAAGAAAGACTCGCAATATGCTTTTATAAAATATAGTTGCTAGCAGAAAGGAAATTATTTGCACAGTACTAGAGACTACATTTTTTCATATAATACAGTATTATGTAATGTGCATATACTGCCACGCTGTGGCAGTATATGCACATTTCTATGACTGAAGGTAATAGATTATGCAGACACTCGGCAGACACTCGGCAGAAAAGTAAACCATTTCTCTTAAAGCTTAGTTCAAAATGTCGTTTCGTCAGTGCAAAAAAAGAAGCCACTCTTAACGGATCATGCACAGCACATGATCATGTTCTTTGTAAGTTTGTAAGTATTTGCTCCAGAATCAATATCCGCACTACAGTTACACACAACAGGCTCATGTCTGTCCTACATCTACTATACACTCTACTATGACTCTAATAATACTCTGCCTGACTCCGTTACCTGCATTTAACTTACTGTTAAGGCTGCTGCAGTGACCAGGTTATTCCATCCATGGATTTCTTCTTCCCTGATGGCATGGGCATATTCCAAGATGACAACGCCAAGATTCACGGGGTTCACATTGTGGTTCAGGGAGCAGGAGTTGAGTCCAGATCTTAACCCCATTGAGAGTATTTGGGATGTGCTGGAGAAGGCTTTGTGCAGTGGTCACACTCTCCCATCATCAATATGTGGTGAGGTGGAGTAAAGCCTCTCTGACATGGAGCCAGCGACGTGAGGCTGAAGGACATTTGTACGCCACTTTCCAGCCTCGTCGGTAAGTGCATCCTATTGTGGGTGCATTTCTACATTCCTGCCGAGTGGTGCCGTGTATGTCAAAGGTCGTGGGTGTATTGGCTCGTAGTGTTTTTGTACCTGTATATTTGATGCCCAAAAGTTGTATTTCCAGGGTTAAGGCTTCCCCTGCTCTTTTGCTGCTCTGAGTGTGACCTGTTTTGCTCTGGACTGAACTTTTAATCAAAACCCAAGGAGAATCTTGATTTAATAAAACTATCTTTTGTGAATCATTTGCCTCGGCCGGATCTTTTAACGAACCTGTGTGCCTTAGACCTTTTATACTGGGTGGTGTTGTGTTGTTGCAGAAGCTTCGCGCAAATGCTGCTTTAATCAAAGCTAAAGACGTCCTGCCCAATATTACAGTGGCAGTGCGGTGTTGGTCAGGCAGTGTAAATGGCCGTGGCCGATCAAGTTGATGCTGTCGATTTGTCAGGCTTGCCTCAGGAGGAGCAAGTTGCAGCTAGGCCCCTTCTCCAGCATACGCCTCAGTCTTTGCAGCGTCAGATCAGGATTTAGGGTGCACCAATTTGATTTCACATGACATCCCTTTGTTAGACGATGCCCCTGTCCGCCAACAACATAGACAAATCCCTTCGTCCGAATACGAACTGGTGAAGGAACATATAAACAAACTGTTAGAGACTACCGGCAATTAAACCTTAAAATGTGTAGGGACGTTTTCCCTCTCCCTAGGATTGAAGAAACCCTAGACAGCCTCACTGGTGCCTGCTGGTTCTCAACCATGGACCTGGCGAATGGTTATAACCAGGTGCCGGTCACTGAAGCCGACAGGCCAAAGACTGCATTTTGCACGCCGTCGAGTGGAACCCGATGCCTTTCGACCTGTGCAACGCGCCTAGCACCTTCCAACGGCTTATGCAGAGGATCTTTGGGGCTGAGCAGGGACAGTCATTGTTGTTGTACCTAGATGACATCGTAGTCTTTTCATCTAGCGTTCAGCAGCATCTGCAGCGGCTGGAGGGAGTGCTGGGCCTCTTGCAACAGGAAAGCTTGAAGGTCAAGCTCTCGAAGTGCAGCTTTTTTAGGCGGAAGGTTCGCTATCTGGGTCACATTATTTCCCATCAGGGCGTGTCCACTAACCCAGACAAGATCGTGGCGGTAGCCGATTGGCAGGTTCCCACCACAGTCTCGGAGCTCCGCTCTTTTTTAGGGTTTGCGAGTTATTATCGCAGATTTGTGGAGGGTTTCGCCAATTTGGCTGCACCATTACACCAACGGGTCGCAGCGTTGTCAGGTCAGGCAAAGAGGAAAGCCAGGCAGTAGTGGCAGCCTTTCTTGGACACCCAACAGCCGACATTCGTGCCCTCCAGGAGAGTGACCTGGTTATTCAGGAAGTGGTGTTCTTTTGGACGCAGAGGAGACATCCTAGTTACGCAGAGCGACAGCAAATGTCTCTGCCTGCCCAGGGGTTGCTCCGTCAGTGGGATCGTTTGGTTGAGAAGGATGGGCTGTTTTACAGGCAGGTGCTCCTCCCTGATGGTGGCGAAATGGTGTTACAACTGCTCCGGCCAAACACCCTAATTAAGGATGTTTTAAATCAAGTCCTCCAGGAGCACGGCCATGAAGGCGTTGAGTGAACCTTGGCCCTTCTCAGACCTCGTTGTTACTGGCCAGGGATGGCCAGGGAGGTGGCGCTGTGGTGTCGTGAATGCGAACGGTGTCAGGTTGCGAAAGATTCTCGCCCTCCAGCGCACGCACCTATGGGTCATCTCTTGGCCTCGAGGCCCAACGAAATCATTGCACTCAACTTTACCCTGTTGGAGCCGTCCCGAAACGGAATTGAAAACATATTAGTCATCACTGATGTTTTCAGCAAATACAAACTAGCGGTCCCATCTCGTGACCAGCGCTCCACCACTGTGGCTCATGTTTTGGTTACAGAATGGTTCTCAAAATTTGGGGTCCCCATTCGGATCCATTCAGATCAGGGACGTTGTTTTGAGAGTAGTACAGCTTTGCGCTTTCTACGGGGTTACTAAATCGCGAACCACGGCCTACCATCCTATGGGGAATGGCCAGTGTGAGATGTTCAATAGAACACTGCACAACTTGCTTCGTACACTGCCTGAGTCTCGGAAGCGCGACTGCTGTTCTAGCTTACCTCACCTATTGTATGCGTATAACATGACTCCTCACCAGTCTACCGGCGAAGCTCCATTCTTTTTGATGTTCGGCCAAGAGCCAAGACTCCCTGTCGACTTTATTTTGGGACAAGTTGAAGATCCTGTGGGGCAGAGAACCCCACGAGACGCACCATTAGGAGAAGGTCAGCTAGTGTTGTTGAGAAATTTGGGTGTCATGGATTGGTGTAAGACTCGTGATATGTGGTTGTCCGAGCCTCATGTTGTCTTGCAGGCACCCTCTCAGGGTGGAGCTTTTTATACAATTGCTCCGGTGAAGAATCAAACATTGGTGAAATGAGTTCATCGCTACATGGGGCGGATCCTTTACAGTTGGCTCCTTGCGATGCACTGTGGATCGCACCGCGACGTCCGTCAGATGAGTTGTCTTGTGATGGAGACTTGTTGCTTTCTGTGTCAGCTCAAGATGCACCACAATCACTTCCAGTTCAAACAGTTGTGACGCAGACTGCTCCTGTCCAGTTACCTTCAGTTGCTTCAGACGAGCCCGTGGCTGGCCCGTCCACGCAGGGCCCTCCAGATTCTTTAATTCTTCCTGTTGATAACACAGTAGTGCGTAGGTCCACATGTTCCACGGCTGGTCGTCATCCAAACCCAAATAACTTGCCGCGATCCGTCCATCTTATGCCTAGTGCAGTGTCTTCTCTGGTTCGATCGAGGAGCCTGCATTAGTCGTCCAAGGTCCATCGTTGGGGCGACGCTCCAGGGAGGAGGGGTGGAATGTAGTGGTACGCACTTCCGCTGGTTAACCAATCACCGCTAGGTCCGACTCTTTATTAGGTGCGCATCTCACCTGCAGTCGACCCTTTCCGCCTCTGACGTCACGTAGCTTAGCCCGGGGACAGAGCTGCTGCGTTTGACCAGCGTCTCGTGCCAAACACGGCGTTCAGTTGCACATGGCGTAAGGCCGTGCAACTGAACCACGCTTTCGCCGTATGCGTTGGTGAGTTTCCGTGTGGTTTTCATTCATTAAATCTAGTTCCATCTGTCCTGAAACCGTGTTGTTTGTAGCATGTTGTAACAACAAGTAAGATTTTCATAGGCTCCTGTTCCTACCTCCTCTTCCTTTATGTCCATATGGTTGTGGTCGTTTCGATCTGCTGGTCGCTTGGATAAAGCAAGCGCCCACCCGGCGCACAAGTTAAAGCTGCGTACGAAGTGAACTGAACTAAATTGACCAGGGCTCGAGGGCTCTTGCACCCGAGCGCGTTTCTCGCTGGTCTTACAACTACGAATTTTGTTAACATATTGTATAAAAACGATATATGTGCTTGTGTTTTGTAAGAAAATGAATATAACTAAGGAAGTAAACTATTGTATTAAGTTTTTGGAAGAGGGGGTGGGAATTGATAAGTGTTAAACTTCAGCCCACTCCTTTTCAAGTCGCGTGAATTTCTTTGACTATCAGTGTTCCTTGCTATTAATTGTTATATGTTGAACATACTGTACACTTTTTCATTGTGTGCTTGAAATAAAAAACTAACTAACTAACTAACTACTACTCCACAAACAAGGTAACAAGGCTATCGCCTTCTGCGTGGCCCTAATATGCAACGGCTTCTGTAATACTTCGTTCTTATCCTGGTCTCCACGGAGTTGAGCTTGGCCCTGAGCGCCACATTGTACAATAGGACTATTGTTAGAACTTTTGTGTATTTTATTCATTGTTTGAGTGGATGTGGATATGAATGAGTGTGAATGCGGTTGTGTGTGAGTAACAAAAGATTTTAAATTAGATTTATAAATTGAAATGCATGTAAAAGAAAAACTCCTTATATAAAACATTTATAAAGAAGAGAACATTGGAAACGGAAACTAAATATAAAAAATATAAGAACAAACTAACAAGTATAATAAAAAATTGTAAACGAAATTATTATAGAAATATGATTGAGGCCAATAAAAACAATATGAAAGGACTATGGAAAGTCTTAAATCATGCAATGTCTAAAGACTCGAAAGCCGCAAGTTACCCAGACTACATGATTAATAATGATGAGAAAATTACAGAAGGGAAGAGTGTAGTTAATGTGTTCAATAACTACTTTGTCAATATTGGGCCTCACCTGGCATCAAAAATAGCCATAACAAACAGTGACGTCTCTCAACAAATAAATATGAATGTACACTCGTTCTTTCTCACGGCAACAAATAAAAATGAAATAATTAAAATAGTTCAAGCTTTCAAGAATAAAAAATCGACTGATTGGAACGACTTTGACATGAACATGATCAAAAAAGTAATACACAACATACGTATCTATGCCTTTAACACATATATGCAACCTCTCCTTTTCAACTGGTGAATTCCCCGTCCTCATGAAGATTGCCAAGGTCGTTCCAATTTATAAAAGTGGGGATAATCATCAATTTATAAATTATAGACCGATATCTATACTTCCTCAACTATCCAAGATTCTGGAAAAACTTTTTGTCGCCCGCTTGGACAGTTTTGTGAATAAACATAACTTACTCAGTGACTGTCAGTATGGGTTCAGAAACTACAGGTCAACTGCACATGCATTAATCAATCTAAGAGAAGAAGTCACCAACAATATTGACAATAAGCTGTTTTCTTTGGGTATATTCATAGACCTCCAGAAAGCCTTTGACACTATAGCTCATGAAATACTTTTAAATAAACTAAATAACAATGGGATCAGAGGGATTGCTAACAATTGGTTGAAGTCATACTTGACTGAAAGAAAGCAGTACGTACAAACTAATGAACATGTATCAGGACGGAGGAACATAGTATGTGTCCCCCAGGGGTCAATATTAGGACCTAAATTGTTTTTGTTGTACATAAATGATCTGTGTGAAGTCTCAACAAAGTTAAAATGTATATTATTTGCGGACGACACAACAATTCTGGGTTCCGGCAAAGATTTACAACTGCTTGTCTCAGCGGTCACAACAGAATTATACAAATTCAAAGAATGGTTTAATAAGAAATAAACTATCGCTTAACATATTGAAAACAAAAATGATTCTATTTGGTAAAGGAATAGTGATGTTCAGATTCAAATCGATATTGATAGAGATAACAAATAGATAACATTTGTGGGAAAATGGCGAAAAATGTGGCCATTATGGGCAAGTGTAGATTTTTTCTGGACCACAAGGCTCTCTTCACCATGTACTGTTCCTTAATCCTACCGTACATAAATTATTACTCAGAGGTCTGGGGAAATACCTTCAATAGTCATTTACAGGTTTTATATAGACTACAAAAGAAGGCTATTAGAATTGTTCACAATGTCGGATATAGAGACCATACAAATATATTATTCTTAAAATCTAACACCATGAAACTTGATGACCTCATATAATATAATACTTTGTTACAGATATATAAAGCAGTAAACAATCAGCTCCCTAGCAATATACAACAAATGTTTGGTAAAAGAGAGGGAAGTTACGATGTCAGGGGCACTCATAATCTGAAAGTACAATGTATTCATTCTACCCTAAAAAGTCACGGTATCACCCGGAGATGTGTAAATCTGTGGAATAATGTAGAGGAATCCTTAAAAGGCGCTGATAGTCTACAACAATTCAAAAAACAGTATAAGAGAAGTGTGTTTGAGAAATATGCTAGACATGTGACCTTGTACTTATTATCTATAGGTAATTGTGTATTACTTATAGATAATTATAAGTATTACTTATACTGTGAATGAATAAGCAAAAGATAACAACAATGCTGTGACAGCCTGTTTCCACTGGTCACTATTAAACAAAATTAAATGAGGGCCGGCGAGAGATGGACCTGATGGGGGGCTACTGCCCTCTACCAACTGGCCACATTACACCCTGGCACTTCACTAAACAAGGCAAACAACAAAAACTAAACTAAACAAAAAACAATAAAACAATCACAACTAATAATTTTTCAGTGGAAATGGGAATGACAAATGGGAATGACATGTTGATTATGTAATACTTAATAATAACTAAATCAATGATCAATTACTAGAATGGTGACTGGTGTTTATAAGTAATGATTGGATATGGTTATTAAGTGAATGGAAAAGAGGAAAAAGAAAAGTACAAATTGTAGATAAAAATAAAATTAAAATAAATGCTTATATACGTATATTGGTAAACTGCATATATTTCTATGTGTGCCACTCGTCATGTCACATATGTCTCTGTGTTGTCTTCTTACTTTGGAAGTCTTGTAAACATCATGTGATTCTCTTCTTGTAAAACATGAAATACTTTTCTTCAACAATGCTGCTATATGTAAAGTCAATGCGGACAATTGTAATTGTGTAATTCAAGAACTTGTAATGTAAAGTGTTACATTGTATGAAAACACGAGATGTTGTATCACTGTATCCGGAATGTAAATTCATTTTGAATATGGGGCCAGGCACTTATAAGCTTTCTTGCTTCGGCCTACTCCTTTTGAGTTTTTGTTACTTTATTTATTTTCTGCACTGCAACAATGTTAATGTAAATAATGTAAATAATCACTCAAATAAATTCCAATCAATCAATCAAATCAAATTAACGCATTTTCTATAAAACTAAATTAAATTCAATTATATATCATAACTTTAGCTTTGTCTTTCCACTTTCATGATCCTATTGAACCTGTGACCTTTTTAAAGAGTACCTAAACGGGCGTGCCAAAGCCTTTCCCCACCCACAAACAAAAGTAAAAAATTGCCGCGAAAGAGGCGGTCTCTGAAGTTTGGGGGTGACATGTGTGGGGTGAGTGTGTGGGCCTTTGCATTGGCACAATCACAGCAGACTGATTACGTGGGAGGGACTTGGTTATAAACCACAGGTACAGGGGCAGGATAATGGGCAGCACCTGATGACGATGTGTGGAGCTGGTGCGGCTTATGACGTTCTGTGGAGGCCGTGGACACGTCTCCAGCCAATCAGGAAATTCTAATTTAATAGCAGAGTTTACCCTGAAGGGGGCGCAACCCATTCGTTTTCAGGCCAAAGTTAGGATTTAACACATGTTTGCGCTATAATGTCAGAATAATGTCAGGGACCAGTGGACAACACTATGAGACACCCATTGAGACAGTTTATCAGTAAAAAAAACTTGATTTGGTGTTTAGTTGCTCTTTAAGTGTGGGAGAAACAAATAATTGTGGTTCCTTGGGCCCCGAATCCAAGGTGACGTTGTTGGTAATTATTAAAGTAGCTAAATTGTGATTTTAAATAAAGCCTCTGCTGCGACATGTGCACTGTTCCCGGCCTTTTTATACTGAAAACCTCCAAATGCAGAGGAGGCTAGTACTCAGTTACATTTACTCAAAGTACAGGTACTTGGTACAAGTACTTGACTCATTGTAGCGTACTTCGGTTTTATACCACACTTTTGGAGAAACAACACCCTTACTTGAGTAAAACATACTGTTCCAAGAGTTAAAACTTTATTTACTAGTATAAAAAGTGAATTGTTATTCCTCCAAATCACAGTGGATTAGCTGCAGCTGTTGGTCCCAATGTTGCATTCAGGTTACGCTCAGAGCTCAGAACTTAGACCGCTCTGTGCTGCATGTTTCAGGCTAAAGATTGGAGACACTCAAAATCAATGTGAGGATGAAAGTCATTCTGAAATGTTATGATTTTACAAATAAACAGCACACAGCAGACGTCCAGGGGCCACTGAGAGGGGCCCGAGCTGGACAGTAGGTTCAAGATGCCAGCTCTTAAATCTGGGGCCCCTCCTGCTCAGCTCCCAGGGGCCCGCCAGAAGCAGTGGCCACGATGGCGTGGAGATGGGTGAGAGAGCGGGAGCGCTGTGTGTGTTTGTGAGCGGGCCCCGGCTCCTGAGAAGTGCCCCGGGGCAGGTGACCGTACCTCTGCCCCTCCTCATCGTACTGGTACAGACGGATGACCCGCACACGCTGCCCCTGCTGGTGTCTAAGGCACAGTCCTCTCCCAGGCCCTGCTCTGCACCACCCTGGTCCTCCTCTGCACCACCCTGGTCCTCCTCTGCACCACCCTGGTCCTCCTCTGCACCACCCTGGTCCTCCTCTGCACCACCCTGGTCCTCCTCTGCACCACCCTGGTCCTCCTCTGCACCACCCTGGTCCTCCTCTACACCACCCTGGTCCTCCTCTACACCACCCTGGTCCTCCTCTACACCACCCTGGTCCTCTTCTGCACCTCCATCTTCATCCTCTGCACCACCCTGGTCCTCCTCTACACCACCCTGGTCCTCTTCTGCACCTCCATCTTCATCCTCTGCACCACCCTGGTCCTCCTCTACACCACCCTGGTCCTCCTCTGCACCTCCATGTTCCTCCTCTGCACCTCCCTGTTGCTCCTCTGCACCTCCATGTTCCTCCTCTGCACTGTAGTCACATGACTCCAGGTAGGCGGCGTGCTGCGGGGGCTGGTCCAGTCTGTAGCTGCGCCGGGGTTTGGCAGGTGGCGCTGTGGCCATCCTGAACTCAGGATGGTCTGGGGGGGTCCGCCTTTGGCCCATTGCGCGGAGGCACCTGACACAGGCGAAGCAAACGGAAAACAGGGTATTATTGTCCAGTGTTACGCCCAGTTTTATAAATGAGAATGGCGAGGGTTAGGGTTAGGAGTTTGGTTTAGTTTCTGAGCAGAGAGACAGATGCAGTCAGAAAAATATTTATCATTGTAAGTTTACGTGGCAATAATGGTCAAATAATTTAAATATGTATGTAACTTTGACAAGGACACATGAGGAATTAAAAAACAAATCTCAAAAAGACATAGGGTTTTGCCTGCCACAGAGGACTCATTATTCAAATACGCTCCACTGCCACATGACTCTCCAGCAGATGGTGTCCTTGCTAGCTGCCTGGTTTGCTTATGCCCAGCAAGACCCGGAGGAGCTGCAGAAGAAGCCAGTGTCCCACCTGAGAACATGAGAGCGGCTCAGAGCTCCAGCGCTGAAGCCCACCACAAATGTGATGAACACAGCCGCTACCACGGCCCCTACAAGCCGCTCCTGTGAGACCGGGGCATCCTTTGGGTTCCTCTGCTGTACGTGTCCATGGAGCTCTCCTGCACACATATACAGATCAGATACTGTTCATGAGTCTGCCCACAGTGAGGCGCTCACCTGAAGCCTCTCTGTCTCCACAGCCCAGCGGATACTCCTCCTCGGGGTGGCCTCGGAGCCCACACGGTGCTCTCTGCGCACAGGCACAGGCTGACAGAAGCACCAGGACAGGCAGCCACCAGCACAGCTTTCTGTCCCAGGTCACACACATCCTGTGTTCCACTCACAGACAGGTCCTACACAGTCAGGGACATAAACAACACCAGGAGACACTGAAATCCTAACGAACAGTCTCGGCTCTGTACCTGCGGGAGTCCGGCCGGTCCGGGAGCAAAGGGCACGGCTCACATGACGAGCAGCTGCCTCACTGTTAAAGATTAGCACTAACTGTGTTTATGAGCAGCACATCAGCAGAGACTAACATCCTCCTGAGACACACACTCTCCACACGCCACATCACTGCGAACACCAGGGGGCGCCACAGTGCAACACTGACTACTCTCTTCTGTGTTTCTATAAGTTTATGATTAACGAGGCCACTTGATAAAGAGCATAAAGTAACATTGTGTAGCTTTTCATTTAGGTGTGTCTAAACTTTATTCCATAAACATTTCACCCAATGATCTGATCATTTCAATAATCAACTGCAAGGATTGTTTTTAATTACATTTACATATTTCAGCCAGTGATGATATTCATATGATCAGTGTATAACAGAGGAAAGTGTGCGCACTCCTCTGGGAGGAAAGAGAAGAGACTGGTGTTGGCGACTTAATCCAACAGACATGAATTACGAATAGGAAAATGTAGTTATTTTGTTTACCATGAATATATGTGTAAAAGAAATTGTTTGTAAAATAAGGTCGACCTGAATTTGGTAAACAGTTCACCAAAGGCTTTACACAAGCAATGCATCAGTAAATACTTAAATAAATATTATTCAAGTAGAAATTACAGTCTGTGTGTGCAACTACTCTTAAGTTTCTACTCCTGAAAAAGAACTTGAGTGACTGTAACTGATTACTCTCCAGCTCTGCTGTGTCTCCAGATGGCCATGTCTGGAAAAGTTTAAAACCATGATTGGGTCAAATGAAGCAGTCAGAGGCACCAGCAGAAACATAAGCACTGTTTTATTGTTCACATGTAACAACACATGTAGCAGAGGGCTTCTTCAAGAGCATACTGTTAAAAACAAAAACAAGAACAGAAAAAAAAAAAGCTTAAAGGCGCATTATGGAACTTTTTATCAGTGCGTATTTTACCTTTTAGTGGCCCAGTGGTTAGCATTGCACCTTTACTTTCAATCACAGTTGCTCTATGACACTCCAGGGGCCTCATTTATAAAGCCCACGTACGGACAAAATGAGGCCAAAACCTTCCGTACGAACTGTTCTGCGCCAAAGGTGGTATTTATAGAAATCGAACTGAACGTGAAACATTGCGCACCGTCACACTAGGTTTGTACCTGTCGTACGCAGTCCGCACTTTTCAGAAGCGCTGCAAACACACGAGGAGAGGCGAGGGAAAGCAGCAAGGGGAGGTCGGATTGAGGAAATGAAGTCTGGTGCACATTTTTAAACTGCTCATTTCTTTATTTTCTACAGGAATGATTAAGATAATTAAAAATAAAATCTAGGAAATCAACCGTCGGCTTTGTGTAGTGTTTCAATCTTTCGTTTATATACTTAATAACAATATTGTAGTCATGTGTGACACTCAAAGACGTGCACGCTCATGTACGCTCATGCACGGACACCGGAGCGCACTGCCGCCGGCTGGGAGCGAGAAGCAGGAAGGATCCGAGCCGCTCTGTGCTTTTAACTAAAGTCTGACCAACTCCTGCAGAGACCGCGCTGAGGGCTGGTCCAAGGCACAAGTCCATTCAGAGACGCTGCAGCTCCACAACCTCTCTCTTTCTCTCACCACCCGGACTCATCCCCAAACCCCCACTGCACGTACAGCGAGCTCAAAAAACAATAGACTATCTGAGTGATTCAAAATTTGAAAGGAAATTTGAGCTCCGTGAACAGCACTGGGAAATATCACAGTCAGCGTCTAAAAGGCTCTTCTTTACGTTCTAAAAGTGTAATTCCAAAAGTTTTATTGATGAGACACTGCAGTCTGCCAATAGGTTACTTGTGATCAGAGAAACAGCGGTAACATGTCAGTAAAGATCCACCCGGCCTCTGCTGTCACCATAGCTGTCACTGCTGTGGCGTGTGGCCCCTCCCTCCCTGCTCCCGGGGTCTCGGTAAATGTCATTATCGCCTCATGTTTAGGTAAATCTCATTCATAAGTTACTTTGCATGTCCTTATATGGTGACATGGAGGCGTGCAGGGGGCGTGACGTGAGGAGGGGTCATGTGCGCACATTTCTGCTCCAGGTGGAATCAGTGAAGGGGAGTTTACGTGGTGCTGCGCGTACGGAGGGTTTCATAAGTCCCAATTTTTTCTCCGTACGTGAAGTTTGGGTTTTGCTCGTACGGACTCTTATAGGCAGATTCTCACGGACAGTTTTGTAAATGAGACCCCTGGACCAGGTAGAAGAAGATCTTTATTTATATAGCTCCTTTCACAGACATGGTCACAAAGCGCTTTACATGAGAGCATTTTACATTCACTCCATACTCGGTGGTGGTAAGCTACGTTAGTAGCTTCAGTTTCCCCTGGGGAGACTGACAGAAGCGCTGACCACCTCCATGCATTCACACACACACATCATTCATCCTGGCCTATTGTACATGTTTTTGGTGGTAGGGGAAACCGGAGTACCCGGAGGAAACCTACGCAGTCACGGGGAGAACATGCAAACTCCACACAGAAAGGTGGGAATCGAACCCAGGACCTTCTTGCTGTGAAGCTAGAGCACTAACCGCTGCACTACCGTGCCGCCTGGTAGAGTCTCTGGGAGGTTTTCACTGCGGATGGACACTCGGACCAGATAACCTACAAAGCAATTGATTCTGAAGCATTCATTATCGAGGCCGCTGTGATCGAAAGTGAAGGCGCCATGCTGACCACCCATACAGCCATTGGGTTACATAAAGGTCAACCACGCAAAAATATCAAGATTGATTTTTGTTTTTTTGGGGGCATAAAAAGTTCAAAAATGTACCATTAATATTACACTATTAGTCTTTTATTTTTATTAGTTTTAAACTAATAGAGAGCCAAAGATAACAGAAACTACAGTATATTGAAGAATTACAAAAAGTACTAAACCATTTGAATTTGAATTCTACCGTGGAAGTCCTAAAGGGCATAAGGTTGGTGACCTCCGATTTAGCGCCACCTCAGAGCCGAAGGCTTCATAAAGAGCACCAAGTCGTTCTAGGGCTACAGTACAAAATACCCGAAAGACTAAAAACACACTGTTTAATTGTACGATAAAACCCACATCATGTCACAAAGTCAGACGTTTAAACAAATAAGCCATAAGAACTGCACAATAAATCGCGTAAAATATCTCATTGCAATATTTGTATCGCACAAAGCCAGAATTGATCACAAAATCATTTAAGTCTTCCAACATTTTTTTTTACAAACTTAGCCAAAAACTAAAAATGCATAGAACTTTATTCTAATTGTTCTCATTTAATTCCATTTCAGCCTCATTTGGTGCTAATTTCATATTTTTATAAGTCTTCTTTAGCTACAATTTGCTGTAAAACAAACTGTATGTTCAAGAATCAGATTGTAGGAAAAGAAGACAACGGGAGAAAAGGTCTGCAGGGCCACTGGGCTGTCCCATCAGGTGAACATGTTTCACTCTGATCAGAGTTATTGTTACAGCTTTACAGTGTCATTAGTGTTCTGCAGGGACAGTGTTAGGGTCAGGAGGGTTTTTAAAGAGAGGGGACAGTGTTAAGGTCAGGAGGGTGTTTAAAGAGAGAGGACAGTGTTAAGGTCAGGAGGGTGTTTAAAGAGAGGGGACAGTGTAGGGTCAGGAGGGTTTTTAAAGAGAGGGGACAGTATTAGGGTCAGGAGGGTTTTAAAGAGAGGGACAGTATTAGGGTCAGGAGGGTTTTTAAAGAGAGGGGACAGTGTTAAGGTCAGGAGGGTGTTTAAAGAGAGGGGACAGTGTTAGGGTCAGGAGGGTTTTTAAAGAGAGGGGACAGTGTTAAGGTCAGGAGGGTTTTAAAGAGAGGGGACAGTGTTAGGGTCAGGAGGGTTTTTAAAGAGAGGGGACAGTATTAGGGTCAGGAGGGTTTTTAAGAGAGGGGACAGTGTTAGGATCAGGAGGGTTTTTAATGAGAGGGGACAGTGTTAAGGTCAGGAGGGTGTTTAAAGAGAGGGGACAGTGTTAGGGTCAGGAGGGTTTTAAAGAGAGGGGACAGTGTTAAGGTCAGGACGGTGTTTAAAGAGAGGGGACAGTGTTAAGGTCAGGAGGGTGTTTAAAGAGAGGGGACAGTGTTAGGATCAGGAGGGTGTTTAAAGAGAGGAGACAGGGTCAGGAGGGTGTTTAAAGAGAGGGGACAGGGTCCGGGGGGTGTTTAAAGAGAGGGGATCTGTTGGGTAGAGGATATTGTTGGTGCATGTGAAGGGCACATGGAACTTTGTGTTTGTCCCATGGAGCGATGGTAGGTGGGAAGTCAGTTGTGTGCCGTGAACTGGATGGCACAGCTCAGGTGCCCCGCCTCGGCTCCCTCCTTGAAGGCCAGGAGGAAGTACATGACGCGGCGAACCTTGGCCAGCTCAGCGATCCTCTCCCCAAACTCCTGCATGTCGGCCTCCAGACACTTGAGCGGCGAGTCGGACGGGTCGACCGCGTTCCTCCAGAAGGTGCCGATGGGCTCCAGCAGCTGGCGGCTCATGAGGTGGGTGAGGTCAGGGGTCCAGTGCTGGGAGATGCCCGTAATGGTGATTCTGCCATGGGCGCGGAGAGAGAACATCCAGCGCTGGAAGAGCAGCTCCTGGCTGGGGAAGTCCAGGCGGTACACGGCCTCATTAGGAAGCAGCAGACGCTCACCCTCCTGCCGCTTCTGCCCGGAGCGCTGCAGCGAAGACACACGCATGCGCATCATCTGTGAGGGACACACGGCAGGATAGACAACAACAGGTCAGCAAACATCTACGACAACTACAGGTCTGCAAACATCTAAAACAACTACAGGTCTGCAAACATCTACGACAACTACAGGTCTGCAAACATCTAAAACAACTACAGGTCTGCAAACATCAACAACAACTACAGGTCTGCAAACATCAACGACAACTACAGGTCTGCAAACATCTAAAACAACTACAGGTCTGCAAACATCAACAACAACTACAGGTCTGCAAACATCAACAACAACTACAGGTCTGCAAACATCTAAAACAACTACAGGTCTGCAAACATCTAAAACAACTACAGGTCTGCAAACATCAACAACAACTACAGTCTGAAAACATCTACGACAACTACAGGTCTGAAACATCTACGACAACTACAGGTCTGGGTCAAACATCTACGACAACTACAGGTCTGCAAACATCTACGACAACTACAGGTCTGCAAACCTCACAACAACTACAGGTCAGCAAACATCTACGACAACTACAGGTCTGCAAACATCTACGACAACTAAAGATCTGCAAACATCTACGACAACTACAGGTCTGAAAACATCTACGACAACTACAGGTCTGCAAACATCTACGACAACTACAGGTCAGCAAACATCTAAGGCAACTAAGTTCAGCAAACATCTAAACAACTACAGGTCTGCAAACATCTAAAACAACTACAGGTCTGCAACAAACATCTAAACAACTACAGGTCTGCAAACATCTATGACAACTACAGGTCTGCAAACATCTACGACAACTACAGGTCTGCAAACATCTAAAACAACTACAGGTCTGCAAACATCTACGACAACTACAGGTCTGCAAACATCTAGACAACTACAGGTCTGCAAACATCACAACAACTACAGGTCTGAAAACATCTACGACAACTACAGGTCTGCAAACATCTAAAACAACTACAGGTCTGCAAACATCTACAACAACTACAGGTCTGCAAATATCTACGACAACTACAGGTCTGCAAACATCTAAAACAACTACAGGTCTGCAAACATCAACAACAACTACAGGTCTGCAAACATCAACAACAACTACAGGTCTGAAACATCTACGACAACTACAGGTCTGCAAACATCTACGACAACTACAGGTCTGCAAACATCAACAACAACTACAGGTCTGCAAACATCTACGACAACTACAGGTCTGCAAACATCAACAGCAACTACAGGTCTGCAAACATCTAAAACAACTACAGGTCTGCAAACATCTAAACAACTACAGGTCTGCAAATATCTAAAACAACTACAGGTCTGCAAACATCTACAACAACTACAGTCTGCAAACATCTACGACAACTACAGGTCGCAAACATCTAAAACAACTACAGGTCCGCAAACATCTACACAACTACAGGTCTCAAACATCTACGAAACTACAGTCTGCAAACATCAACAACAACTACAGGTCAGCAAACATCTACGACAACTACAGGTCTGCAAACATCTACGACAACTACAGTCAGCAAACATCTACGACAACTACAGGTCAGCAACATCTATCACAACTACAGGTCAGCAAACATCTATGACAACTACATTTCTGCAAACATCTACGACAAATAAAGGTCTGAAAACATCTACGACAACTACAGGTCTGCAAACATCTACGACAACTACAGGTCTGTAAACATCTACGACAACTACAGGTCAGCAAACATCTACGACAACTACAGGTCTGCAAACATCTACGACAACTAAAGATCTGCAAACATCTACAACAACTACAGGTCTGAAAACATCTACGACAACTACAGGTCTGCAAACATCTACGACAACTACAGGTCAGCAACATCTACGGCAACTAAAGTTCAGCAACTTCTACACAACTACAGGTCTGAAAACATCTACGACAACTACAGGTCTGCAAACATCTAAAACAACTACAGGTCTGCAAACATCTAAAACAACTACAGGTCTGCAAACATCTACGACAACTACAGGTCTGCAAACATCTACGACAACTACAGGTCTGCAAACATCTACAGCAACTACAGGTCTGAAACATCTACGACAACTACAGGTCTGCAAACATCTACGACAACTACAGGTCTGCAAACATCTACGACAACTACAGGTCTGCAAACATCTACAACAACTACAGGTCTGCAAACATCTACAACAACTACAGGTCTGCAAACATCTACGACAACTACAGGTCTGCAAACATCTACGACAACTACAGGTCTGCAAACATCAACAACAACTACACGTCTGAAAACATCTACGACAACTACAGCTCTGCAAACATCAACAAAAACTACAGGTCTGCAAACATCTAAAACAACTACAGGTCTGCAAACAAACATCTAAAACAACTACAGGTCTGCAAACATCTATGACAACTACAGGTCTGCAAACATCTACGACAACTACAGGTCTGCAAACATCTACGACAACTACAGGTCTGCAAACATCTACGACACTACAGGTCTGCAAACATCAACAGCAACTACAGGTCTGCAAACATCTACGACAACTACAGGTCTGCAAACATCTACGACAACTAAAGGTCTGCAAACATCTAAAAAAACTACAGGCCTCAACATCTACAACAACTACAGGTCTGCAAATATCTAAAACAACTACAGGTCTGCAACATCTAAAACAACTACAGGTCTGCAAACATCTACGACAACTACAGGTCTGCAAACATCTACGACAACTTCAGGTCTGCAAACATCTACGACAACTAAAGGTCTGCAAACATCTAAAAACTACAGGCCTGCAATCATCTAAAACACTACAGGTCTGCAAACATCTACTACAACTAAAGGTCTGAAAACATCTACGACAACTACAGGTCTGCAAACATCTAAAACAACTACAGGTCTGCAAACATCTACGACAACTAAAGGTCTGAAAACATCTACGACATCTACAGGTCTGCAAACATCTACAACAACTACAGGTCTGAAAACATCTACGACACTACAGGTCTGCAAACATCTACGACAACTAAAGGTCAGCAAACATCTAAAAAACTACAGGTCTGCAAACATCTACAACATCTACAGGTCTGCAAACATCTACAACAACTACAGGTCTGCAAACATCTACGACAACTACAGGTCTGCAAACATCTAAAACAACTACAGGTTGCAAACACTACAACAACTACAGGTCTGCAAAGATCAACAGCAACTACAGGTCTGCAAACATCAACAACAACTACAGGTCTGAAAACATCTACGACAAC
This sequence comes from Neogobius melanostomus, assembly GCA_007210695.1. Classification (NCBI taxonomy): domain Eukaryota; kingdom Metazoa; phylum Chordata; class Actinopteri; order Gobiiformes; family Gobiidae; genus Neogobius; species Neogobius melanostomus. The sequence continues at coordinate 15,989 of VHKM01000593.1, read as the reverse complement.
TACAGGTCAGCACACATCTACGACAACTACAGGTCTGCAAACATCTACGACAACTACAGGTCAGCAACATCTACGACAACTAAAGGTCTGAAAACATCTACGACAACTACAGGTCTGAAAACATCTAAAACAACTACAGGTCTGCAAACATCTACGACAACTACAGGTCAGCAAACATCTACGACAACTACAGGTCTGCAAACATCTACGACAACTACAGGTCTGCAAACATCTACGACAACTACAGGTCTGCAAACATCTACGACAACTACAGGTCTGCAAACATCTAAAACAACTACAGGTCTGCAAACATCTACAACAACTACAGGTCTGCAAACATCTACGACAACTACAGGTCTGAAAACATCTACGACAACTACAGGTCTGCAAACATCTACGACAACTAAAGATCTGCAAACATCTACGACAACTAAAGATCTGCAAACATCTACAACAACTACAGGTCTGAAAACATCTACGACACTACAGGTCTGCAAACATCTACGACAACTAAAGGTCAGCAAACATCTACAACAACTACAGGTCTGCAAACATCTACGACAACTACAGGTCAGCAAACATCTACGGCAACTAAGTTCAGCAAACATCTAAAAAAACTACAGGTCTGCAAACATCTAAAACAACTACAGGTCTGCAAACATCTAAACAACTACAGGTCTGCAAACATCTAAAACAACTACAGGTCTGCAAACATCTACAACAACTACAGGTCTACAAACATCTACGACAACTAAAGATCTGCAAACATCTACAACAACTACAGGTCTGCAAACATCTACGACAACTACAGGTCAGCAAACATCTACGGCAACTAAAGTTCAGCAAACATCTAAAAAACTACAGGTCTGCAAACATCTAAAACAACTACAGGTCTGCAAACATCTAAAACAACTACAGGTCTGCAAACATCTACGACAACTACTGGTCTGCAAACATCTACGACAACTACAGGTCTGCAAACATCTACGACAACTAAAGGTCAGCAACATCTAAAAAAAACTACAGGTCTGCAACATCTAAAACAGCTACAGGTCTGCAAACATCTAAAACAACTACAGGTCTGCAAACATCTATGACAACTACAGGTCTGCAAACATCTACAACAACTACAGGTCTGCAAACATCTACAACAACTACAGGTCTTGCAAACATCTATGACAACTACAGGTCTGCAAACATCTACGACAACTACAGGTCTGCAAACATCAACAACAACTACAGGTCTGCAAACATCTACGACAACTACAGGTCTGCAAACATCAACAGCAACTACAGGTCTGCAAACATCAACAACGACTACAGGTCTGCAAACATCTACGACAACTACAGGTCTGCAAACATCAACAGCAACTACATGTCTGCAAACATCTACAACAACTAAAGGTCTGCAAACATCTAAAAATACTACAGGCCTGCAAACATCTAAAACAACTACAGGTCTGCAAACATCTAAAACAACTTCAGTCCTGCAAACATCTAAAACAACTACAGGTCTGGCAACATCTAACGACAACTTACAGGTCTGCACGAACATCAACAACAACTACAGTCAGCAAACATCTACCGAAACTACAGGTCGCAAACATCTACGACAAATAAAGGTCTGCAAACATCTACGACAACTACAGGTCTGCAAACATCTAGGACAACTACAGGTCTGCAAACATCTTACGACAACTAAAGGTCAGCAAACACCTACGACAACTACAGGTCTGCAAACATCCTACGTACAACTAAAGATCTGCAAACATCTACGACAACTACAAGGTCTGAAAACATTCTACGACAACTACAGGTCTGCACATCTAAAACAACTACAGGTCTGAAACATCTTACGACAACTACAAGGTCTGCAAACATCTACGACAACTACAGGTCTGCAAACATCTAAACAACTACAGGTCTGCTAAACAAACATCTAAAACAACTTACAGGTCTGCAAACACTATGACAACTTACAGGGTCTGCAAAACATCTACGACAGACTACTGGTCTGCACATCTACGACAACTAACAGGTCTGCAACTATCTACAGACAACTACAGTCTGCAAACATCTACAACAAACTACAGTCTGCAAACATCTACGACAAAACTACAGTCTGCAAACATCTAAAACAAACTAACAGGTCCAAACATCTACGACAACTACAGGTCCTGCAAACATCTTATGACAACTACAGGTCTGCAAACATCAACAACAACTACAGGTCTGAAAACATCTACGACAACTACAGGGTCCTGCAAACATCTAAAAACAACTACAGGTCTGCAAACAATCCTACAACAACTACAGTCTGCAATATCTACGACAACTACAAGGTTTGCAAACATCTAAAAACAACTACAGTCTGCAAACATCAACAACGAACTACAGGTCTGCAAACAATCCAAACACTACAGGTCTGAAAACATGCTACGACAACTACAGGTCTGCAAACATCTACGACAACTACAGGTCTGCAAACATCAACAACAACTACAGGTCTGCAAACATCTACGACAACTACAGGTCTGCAAACATCAACAGCAAACTACAGGTCTGCAACATCTAAAACAACTAACAAGGTCTGCAAAACATCTAAAAACAACTAACAGGTTCTGCAAACATCCTAAACAAACTACAGGTCTGCAAACATCTACAACACACTACAGGTCTGCAACATCCTACGACAACTACAGTCACAGCAAACATCTACGACAACTACAGGTCAGCAAACATCTATCACAACTAACAGGTCAGCAAACATCTACGACAACTACATTTCCTGGCCAAACATCTGAAAATAAAGGTCTAAAACATATACGACAACTACAGGTCTGCAAACATCTACGACAAACTACAGGTCTGTAAACACTACGACAACTACAGGTCAGCAAAACATCTACGACAACTACAGGTCTGCAAACCATCTACGACAACTAAAGATCTGCAAACATCTACAACAACTACAGGTCTGAAACATCTACGAGAACTACAAGGTCTGCAAACATCTACGACAACTACAGTCAGCAAACAAATCTCTACGGCAACTAAAGTTCAGCCAAACTTCTACAACCAACTACAGGTCGAAAACTCTTACGACAACTACAGGTTCGCAAACATCTAAGAACAAGCTACAGGTCTGCAACATCTAAAACAACTACAGGTCTGCAAACATCTACGAAACTACAGGTCTGCAAACATCACGACAACTACAGGTCTGGCAAACATCTACAGCAACTACAGGTCTGAAAACATATAGCGGACAACTACAGGTCTGCAAAAAACATCTACGACAACTACAGGTTCTGCAAACATCTAACGACAACTACAGGTCTGCAAAACATCTAGCGACAACTACAGGTCCTGCAAACCATCTACAACAACTACAGGTCTGCTGCAAACATCTACGACAACTACAGGTCTGGCAAACATCTACGACAACTAACAGGGTCTGCAAACATCAAACAACACAACTACACGTCTGAAAACATCTACGACAACCATACAGCTTCTGCAAAACATCAACAACAACTACAGGTCTGCAAACATCTAAAACACTACAGGTCTGCAACAACATCTAAAACAACTACAGGTCTGCAAAACATCTAATGACAACTAAAGGTCCTGCAAACATCTACGACAACTACAAGGTCTGCAAACATCTAACGACAACTACAGGTCTGCAAAACCATCTACGACAACTAAGGTCCTGCAAACATCTACGACAAATCCAGGACTGCAAACATCAACAGCAACTACAGGTCTGCAAACATCTACGAAACTACAGGTCTGCAAACAATCTACGACAAAACTAAAGGTCTGCAAAACATCTAAAAAAACTACAGGCCTGCAAACATCTAAAACACTTACAGGTCTCAAAATAATCTAAACAACTACAGGTCCTGCAAACATCTAAAAACAACTACAGGTCTGGCAAACATCTAAAAAAAACTACAGGCCTGCAATCATCTAAAACAACTACAGGTCTGCAAACATCTAACGACACTAAAGTCGAAACATTACGACAATCTACAGGTCTGCAAACATCTACGACAACTACAGGTCTGCAACATCTACAACAACTACAGGTCTGCAAACATCTAAAACGACACTAAAGGGTCTAAAAACATCTACGACATCTACAAGGTCTGCAAAACATCTACGACAACTAACAGGTCGGCAAACATCCTAACAACAACTACAGGTCTGGCACACATCTTACGACAACTACACGGTCTGCAAACATCTACGACACTACAGGTCCTGTAAAAACATCTACGACACCTACAGGTCAGGCAAACCATCTACGACAACTACAGGTCTGCAAACATCTACAGACAAACAAAGATCTGCAACAATCTACAACAACTACAGGTCTGAAACATCCTACGACAACTACAAGGTCTGCAAAACATCTACGACAACTACAGGTCAGCAAACATCTACGGCAACTAAAAAGTTCAGCAAACTTCTAACACACAACTACAGGTCTGGAAAACATCTACGACAACTACAGGTCTGCAAACATCTAAAACAAACTACAGGTCCCTGCAAACATCCTAAAACAACTACAGTGTCCTGCAAAACATCTACGACACTACAGTCTGCCAAGACATCTAACGACAACACAGTCTGCAAACATCTACAGCAACTACAGGTCTGAAACATATACACAACTACAGGTCTGCAAAACATCTCTACAGACCAACTACAGGTCTGCAAACATCTACGACAACCTACAGGTCTGTAAACATCTGCACCCTACAGGTCCAGCAAACATCTACGACAACTAACAGGTCCTGCAAAACATCTACGACAACGTAAAGATCTGCAAACATCTACAACAACTACAGGTTCTGAAAACATCATACGAAACTACAGGTCTCAAACATATACGACAACATACAGGTCAGCAAACATCTACGCAACTAAAGTCAGCAACTTCTACAACAACTACAAGGTCTGAAAACATCACGACCAAACTACAAGGTCTGCAAACATCTAAAACAACTACAGGTCTGCAAACATCTAAACAACTAACAGGTCCCGCAAACATCTACGACAACTACAGGTCTGCAAATATCTACGACAACTACAAGGTCTGCAAACATCTACAGCACTACAGGTCTAGAAAACATATACGAAACTACAGGTCTGCAAACATCTACGACAACTAAGGTCTGCAAACCATCTACGAACAAGCTACAGGTCCTTGCAAACATCTACAACAACTACAGGTCTGCAAACATCTACCCTCGGTCTGCACATCTTACGACAACTACAGGTCTGCACATCTAGGACAACTACAGGTATGACAAACATCTAACGACAACTACAGGTTCCAGCAAAACATCTACGACAACTACAGGTCTGCAAACATCTACGACAAACTAAAGATCTGCAAACATCTGACGAACAACTACACGGTGAAAACATCTACGACAACTACAGGTCTGCAACATTCTACGATACTACAGGTCTTGCAACATCTACGGCAACTAAAGTTCAGCAAACATCCTAAAACAACCTACAGGTCTGCAAACATCTAAAACAACTACAGGTTTGCACAAACATCTAAAACATACAGGTCCTGCAAAATCTATGACACTCAGCTGCAACATCTACGACAACTACAGGTCCTGCAAACATCTACGACAACCTACAGGTCTGCAAAATCTACGACAACTACAGGTCTGCACATCTCACAACTCAGGTTTCTGCAAACATCTACGACAACTACAGGTCTGCAAACATCTAAAACAACTACAAGGTCTGCAAAACATCATAGCGCCTGGTCTGCAAACATCTAATGACCAACTACAGTCTGCAAACATCCAACAACAACTACAGGTCTGAAACATCTACGACCAAAAACCCCTGTTACCCAAAAGGGTTCTGCAAACATCTAAAACAACTACAGGTCCTCAAAACATCTACAACAACTACAGGTCTGCAAATATCTACGACAACTAAACAGGTCTGCCAAACATCTACGACAACTTACAGGTCTCAAACATCTACGACCAACTACAGGGTCTGCAAACATCTATGACAACTACAGGTCTGCAAACATCTACGGACAACTACAGTCTGCAAACATCTACGAAAACTACAGGTCTTGCAACATCAACAACACTAACAGGTCTGCAAACATCTACGACAACTACAGGTCATGCAAACATCACAGCAACTACAGGTCCGCAAACATTCTAAAACAACTACAGGTCTGCAAACATCTAAACAACTACAGGTCTGCAAACATTTAAAACAACTACAGGTCTGCACTCTCCTCGGTCGCAAACATCTAGACAACTACAGGTCAGCAAACATCTACGACAACTACGTCGGCAAATCTATTCACAACTACAGGTCAGCAAACATCTACTGACAACTACAATTTTGCAAACATCATCTACGGACAAATAAAAGGTCTGAAAAACCATCTACGACAACTAAGGTCTGCAAACATCTACGACAACTACAGGTCTGTAAACATCTAAGACAACTACAGTCACAAACATCTACGACAACCTACAGGTCTGCAAACATCTACGACCAACAAAGATCTGCAAACATCTACAACAACTAAACAGGTCTGAAAACATCTACGACAACGTACAGGTCTGCAAACATCTACGACAACTACAGTCCAGCAAACATCTACGCAACTAAAGTTCAGCAAACTTCTACAACAACTACAGGTCTGAAACATCTTACGACAACTACAGGTCTGCAAAACATCTAAAACAACTACAGGTCCGCAAACATCTAAAAACAACTACAGGTCTGCCATCTACGACAACTAACAGGTCTTGCAAAACATCTACGACAACTAAGGTCTGCAACATCTACGCAACTACAGGTCTAAAACATATACACGACAACTACAGGTCCTGCATAACATCTACGACAACTACGGCCTGCAACATCTACGACAAACTACAGGTCTTGCAAACATCTAAACAACTACCAGGTCTGCAACATCTAACAACAACTAACAGTCTGCAAACATCACGACAACTACAGGTCTGCAAACATCTACGAACAACGTACAGGTCTGGCAAACTACACACACTACACGTCTGAAATCTACGACAACTACAGCTCTGCAACATCAACAACACATACAGGCTGCAAACATCTAAAACAACTACAGGTCTGGCAAAAAATCTAAAAACAAACTACAGGTCCTGCAAACATCTAATGACACTACAGTCTGCAAACATCTACGACAACATACAGGTCTGCCAAACCATCTACGACACTACAGGTCTGCGGCAAAATCTACGACAATACAGGTCTGCAAACATCTACGACAACTCCAGTCTGCAAACATCAACAGCAAACTACAGGTTGCAAACATCTACGACAACACAGAGTCTGCCAAACATCTCACCAACTAAAGGTCTGCAACATCTAAAAAAACTACAGGCCTGCAAACATCTAAAACAACTACAGGTCTCGCAATATCTAAAACAACTACATGAGGTCTGCAAACATCTAACAACTAACGGTCTGCAAAACATCTAAAAAAAAACTACAGGCCTCAATCATCTAAAACAACTACAAGGTCTGCAAACATCTACGACAACTAAAGGTCTGAAAACATCTACGACATCTACAGTCTGCAAACATCTACCGACAACTACAGGTCTGCAAAACATATACAACAAAACTACAGGTCTAGCAAAACATCTACGAAATAAGTCTGAAACATCTCGACATCTACAGGTCTGCAAACATCTACGACAACTACAGGTCTGCAAACATCTACAACAACTACAAGGTCTGCAAAACATCTTACGACAACTAAGGGTCTGAAATACACTACGTGGACAGTCTAAACAGGTCTGGGCAAACATCTACCCGACAACTAGCAGGGTCTGACAACATCTACAAACAACTACAGGTCTGAAAATATCTAAACATCAACTACAAGGTCTGCAAACATCTACGACAAACTAAAGGTCCAGCAAACATCTAAAAAACTACAGGTCTGCAAAATCTACACAACTACAGGTCGCAAACATCTACGACAACTACAAGTCTGCAAACATCTACGACAACTACAGGTCTGGCAAACATCAACAACATGTACAGGTCTTGCAAACATCTACGACAACTACAGGTCTGCAACATCAACAGCAACTACAGGTCTGCAAAACATCTAAAACAACTACAGGTCTGCAAACATCAAAACAACACAGGTCTCGCAAATATCTAAAACAACTACAAGGTCTGCAAACATCTACAACAACTACAGTCTGCAGAACATCTACGACAACTACAGGTCTGCAAACATCTAAAACAACTACAGGTCCGCAAACATCTACAACAACTACAGGTCTGCAAACATCTACGACAACTACAGGTCTGCAAACATCAACAACAACTACAGGTCAGCAAACATCTACGACAACTACAGTCTGCAAACATCTAAACGACAACTACAGGTCAGCAAACATCCATACGACAACTCAGGTCAGCAAACATCTATCAACAGACTAACAGGTCAGCAAACATCTATGACAACTAACATTCTGCAAACATCTACGACAAATAAAGGTCCTGAAAAACATCTACGACAACTAAACGGTCTGCAAACATCTACGACAACTATCAGGTCTGTAAACATCTACGACACCTACAGGTCAGCATCTACGACAAACTAACAGGCCCTGCAACATCTACGACAAACTAAAGATCTGCAAACATCTACAACAACTAGCAGGTCTGAAAACATCCTACCGACAAACTACAAGGCTGCAAACATCTACGACAACTACAGGTCAAGCAAACATCTACGGCAACTAAAGTTCAGCAAACTTCTACAACAACTACAGGTCTGAAACATCTACGACAACTACAGGTCTGCAACATCTAAAACAACTACAGGTCTGCAAACATCTAAACAACTACAGGTTCGCCAAACATCTACGACAACTACAGTCTGCAAAATCACGACAACCTACAGGTCTGCAAAACATCTACAGCAACTCAGGTCTGAAAACAATATAACGACACTACAGGTCTGGCAAACATCTACGACACTACAGGTCTGCAAACATCTAATCGACAACTACAGGTCTGTAAACATCTACGACACCCTACAGGTTTCAGCAAACATCTACGACAACTACAGGTCTGCAAACATCTACGAACAACTAAGTGATCTGCAAAATCTACAACAACTACAGTCTGAAAACATCTACGACAACTAACAGGTCTGCCAAACATCTACGACAACTTACAGTCAGCAGACATCTACGGCAACTAAAGTTCACAACTTCTACAGACAACTACAGGTCTGAAAACATCTAGCGACAACTACAGTCTGCAAACAATCTAAACAACTACAAGGTCTGCCAAACATCTAAACAACTACAGGTCTGCAAACATTTCTACGACAAACTAAAGGTCTGCAAATAATCTAACGACAACTACAGGTCGCAAACATCTACAGCACTAACAGGTACTGAAAAACATATACGACAACTACAGGTCTGCAAAACATCTTACGACAACTACAGGTCTGCAAACATCCTACGACAACTACAGGTTCTGCAAAACATCTACAACAACTACAGGTCTGCAAAACATTCTAACAACAACTACAGGTCTGCAAACATCTAACGAACAACTACAGGTCCTGCAAACATCTACGACAACTACAGGTTGCAGCTGCAAACATCTAAAAACAACTACAGGTCCGCAAACATCTAAACAACTACAGGTCGCAAACATCCTTAACGACAACTACAGGTCTGCAAAACATCAACACAACTACAGGTCAGCAAAAACATCTACGACAACTACAGGTCTGCAAACATCTACGACAACTAACAGGTCCCAGCAAACAATCTACGACAACTACCAGGTCAGCAAACACCATCTATCACAACTACAGGGTCAGCAAACATCTATGACAACTACATTTCTGCAAACATACTACGACAAATAAAGGTCCTGAAAACATCTACGACAACTACAGGTCTGCAAACATGCTACGACAACTACAGGTCTGTAAACATCTAACGACACCTAACAGGTCAGCAAACCATCTACGACAGAACTACAGGTCCTGCAACATCTACGACAACTAAAGATCTGCAAACATCTACAAACATACAGGTCTGAAAACATCTACGACAACTACAGGTCTGCAAACATCTACGACAACTACGGTCAGCAAACAATCTAACGGCAACTAAAGTTCAGCAAACTTCTAACAACAACTACGGTCTGACAAACATCTAACGACAACTACAGGTCTGCAAACATCTAAAACAACTACAGTCTGCAAAACAGATCTAAAACAACTAACCAGGTCCCTGCAAAAACATCTTACGACAAACTACAGGTCTGCAAACATCTACGACAACTACAGGTCTGCAAACATCTACAAAGCAACTTACAGGGTCTGAAAACATATACGACAACTACAGGTCCTCAAACATCTACGACAACTACAGGTTCTCAAACATCTACGAACAACTACAGGTCTGTAAAACATTCTAAAACAACTACAGTGTCTGCAAATATCTAAAAACAACTACAGGTCTGCAAACATCTTCAACAACTACAGGTCTGCAACATCTACGACAAATAAAGATCTGCAAACATCTACAACAACTACAGGTCTGAAAAACATCTACGCAACCTACAGTCTGCAAACATCTAACGACAACTACAGGTCAGCAAACATCTACGGCAACTAAAGTTCAAGCAAACTTCTGACAACAAACTACAGGTCTGAAAACATCTACGACAAACTACAGGTCTGCAAACAATCTAAAACAACTACAGGTCTGCAAACATCTAAAAACAACTACAGGTCTGGCAAACATCTACGACAACTAACAGGTCTGCAAATATCTAACGACCAACTACAGGTCTGCAAAACATCTACAGCAACTACAGGTCTGAAAACAATATACGACAACTACAGGTCTGCAAAACATCTACGACAACTACAGGTCTGCAAAACATCTACGACAACTACAGGTCCTGCAACATCTACAACAACTACAGGTCTGCAAACATCTACAACAAACTAACAGGTCTGCAAACATCTAACGACAACTACAGGCCCCTGCAAACATTACGACAACTACAGGTTTGCAAACATCAACAAAACTACACGTCGAAAACATCTACGACAACTACAGCTACTGCAAAACATAACAAAAACTACAGGTCTGCAAACATCTAAAAACAACTACAGGTATCTGCAACAAACATCTAAAACAACTAACAGGTCTGCAAACATCTATGAGACAACTACAGGTCTGCAAACATCTACCGACAACTACAGGTCTGCAAACACTACGACACTAATCAGGTCTGCAAACATCTACGACAACTACAGTCTGCAAACATCTTAACGACAACTACAGTCTGCAAACAATCAAACAGCAACTAACAGGTACTGGCAAAACACTACGACAACTACAGGTCTGCAAACATCTATGAAACTAAAGCGTCTGCAAACATCTGAAAAAAACTACAGGCCGCTCCAAACATCTACAACAACCTACAGGGTCCTGCAAATATCTAAACAACTACAGGCTGCAAACATCTAAAACAAACTACAGGTCTGCAAACATCTACGACAACACAGGTCTGAAAACATCCTACGACCAAACTCAGGTCTTTGCAAACATCTACGAAACTAAAGGTCTGGCAAAACATCTAAAAACTACAGGCCTGCAATCATCTAAAACAACTAACAGGTCTGCATACATACTAACTACAAACTAAAGGTCTGAAAACCATCTACGACAAACTACAGGCTGCAAAACATCTAAACAACACCAGGTTCTGCAAACATCTACGACAACTAAAGGTCTGAAAACTCTACGACATCTAACAAGGTCTGCAAACATCTACGACAACTCTACAGGTCCTGCAAACATCTACAACAACTACAAGGTCTGGAAAACATCTACGACAACTCACAGGTCTGCAAACATCTAGACCAACTAAAGGTCAGCAAACATCTAAAAAAACTACAAGGTCTGCAAACATTACAAGCATCTACAGGTCTGCAAACATCTTACAACAGACTACAGGTCTGCAAACCATCTACGACAACCTACAGGTTCCTGAAACATCTAAACAACTACAGGGTCTGCAAACATCTACAACAACTACCAGGTCTGCAAAGGATCAACACAACTACAGGTCTGCAAACATCAACAACAACTACAGGTCCCCTGAAAACATCTACGACAACCTAAGTCAGCACACATCTACGACCAAACTACAGGAAGCAAGCCATCTACGACAACTAAAGGTCTGAAACACTACGACAACCTAACAGTCTGAAAACATCTAAAACAACTACAGGTCTGCAAACATCTACGACAACTACAGGTCAGCAAACATCTACGACAACTACAGGTCCTGCAAACATCTACGACAACCTAACAGGTCTGCAACATCTAACGACAACTACAGGTTCTGCAAACATCTACGACAACTACAGGTCTGCAAAACATCTAAAACAACTACAGGTCTTGCAAACATCTACAACAACTACAAGGTCTGCAAACATCTACGACAACTAAAGATCTGCAAACATCTACAACAACTACAACAGGTCTGAAAACATCTACGACAATACAGGTCTGCAAACATCTACGACAACTAAAGGTCAGCAACATCTACAACAACTACAGTCTGCAAACATCTACGAGAACTACAGGTCAGCAAACATCTACGGCAAACTTAAAGTTCAGCAAACATCTAAAAAAAACTACAGGTCTGCAACATCTAAAACAAACTCACAAAGGTCGTGCCAAAACATCTAAAACAACTACAGGTCCTGCACAAAAAACCATTTCCCTTTAAAACAAAAACTACAGGTCTGCAAACATCTACAACAACTACAGGTCTACAAACATCTACGACAACTAAAGATCTGCAAACATCTAAAACAACAACTACAGGTCTGCAAACATCTACGACAACTACAGGTCAGCAAACATCTACGGCACTAAAGTTCAGCAAACATCTAAAAAAAACTACAGGTCCTGCAAAACATCTAAAACAACTACAGGTCTGCAAACATCTAAAACAACTACAGGTCTGAACATCTAACTACAACTAAAGGTCTAAAACATCTACGACAACTACAGGTCTGCCCAAACATCTAAAACAACTACAGGTCTGCAAACATCTACACAACTAAAGGTCGAAAACCATCTACTGACATCTACAGGTCTGCAAACATCTACGACAACTACAGTTCTGCAAACATCTACAACAACTACAGGTCTTGCAAACTCTAACGACACTAAAGGTCTGAAAAAATCTACGACATCTACAGGTCTGCAAACAATCTACGACAACTAAGGTCCTGCAACATCTACACAACTACAGGTCTGGAAAACATCTACGACAACTACAAGGTCTGCAAACATCTTACGAGCAACTAAAGGTCAGCAAACATCTAAAAAAAAACTACAGGTCTGGCAAACATCTACAACAACTACAGGTTGCAAACATCTAGCAACTAGCAGGTCTGCAACATCTACGACAACTAAACAGGTCTTGCAAACCATCAACAACAAAAATTGTACATAGGTCTGCAAACATCTACGACAACTACAGGTCTGCAAAACATCAACAGCAAACTACAGGTTCTGCAAAACATCTAAAACAACTACAGGTCTTTGCAAACATCTAAAACAACTAACAGGTCTGCAAATATCTAAAACAACTACAGGTCTGCAAACATCTACAACAACTACAGGTCTGCAAACATAAGACAACACAGGTCTGCAAACCATCTAAAACAACGTACAGGTCCGCAAACCACTACAACAACTACAGGTCTTGCCAAACATCTACGACAACTACAGGTCTGCAAACATCAAACAACAACTACAGTCAGCAAACATCTACCGACAACTACAGGTCTGCAAACATCTAGCGACACTACAAGGTCAGCAAACAATCTACGAACAACTACAGTCAGCAAACATCTATCACAACTAGCAGGTCCAGCAAAAACATCTATGAACAACTACATTTCTGCAACATTCTACCGACAAATAAAGGTCATGAAAACATCTACGACAACTACAGGTCTGCAAACATCTACGACAACTACAGGTCCTGTTAAACATCTACGACACCTACAGGTCAGCAAAACATTTCTACGACAACTACAGGTCGCAAACATCTACGACAACTAAAGATCTGCAAACATCTACAACAACTTACAGGTCTGAAAACATCTACGACAACTACAAGGTCTTGCATACATCTACGAACAACTACAGGTCTGCAAACATCTACGGCAACTAGGAAGTTCAAGCAAACTTCTACAACAACTACAGGTCTGGAAAACATCTACGACAACTACAGGTCTGCAAATCTAAAACAACTACAGGTCTGCAAACATCTAAAAACAACTACAGGTCTGCAAACAATCTACGACAACTACAGGTCGCAAAACATCTACGACAACTACAGGTCTCAAACATCTACACAACTTACAGGTCTGAAAAACAATACAACAACTACAGGTCGCAAACATCTTACGACAACTACAGTCTGGGCAACACTACGACAACTACAGGTCTGTAAACATCCTACGACACCTACAGGTCAAGCAACATCTACACAACTACAGGTCTGCAACATCTACGACAACTAAAGATCTGCAAACAATCTACAACAACTACAAGGTCCTGAAAACATCTACGACAACTACAGGTCTGCAAAGATCTACGACAACTACAGGTCAGCAAACATCTAACGGCAACTAAAGTTCAGCAAACTTTCTACAAAACTACAGGTCTGAAAACATCTACGACAACTACAGGTTGGCAAACATCTAAAACAACTACAGGTCGCAACATCTAAAACAACTACAGGTCTGGCAAACATCTACCGACAACTACAGGTCTGCAAAATATCTACGACAACTACAAGGTCTGCAACATCTACAGCAACTACACGGTCTGAAAACAATATACGGACAACTACAGGTCTGCAAAACATCTACGACAACAGCAGGTCTGCAAACAATCTACGACAACTACAAGGTCTGCAACATCTAACAACAACCTACAGGTCTGCAAACATCTACAAACAACTACAGGTCTGCAAACATCTACGACAACAACATTTCTGCAAACATCTACTGAAACTACAAGGTCTGCAAACATCTATGACACTAAGGTCTGCAAACATCTACGACAACTAACAGCTCTGCAAAACACAACAAAAACTACAGGTCCGCAACATCTAAAACCTACAGGTCTGCAACAACATCTAAAACAACTAAGTCTGCAAACATCAATGAACAACTACAGGTCTGCAACATCTACCGACAACTACAGTCTGCAAACATCTACGAACAACTACAAGGTCCTGCAAACATCTACGACAACTACAGGTCTGCAAACATTCTACGACAAACTACAGGTCTGAAACATCAACAGCAACTACAGGTCTGCAAACATCTTACGACAACTACAGGTCTGCAAACATCTATGACAACTAAAGGTCTGCGCAAACATCTAAAAAAACTACAGGCCTCCAAACATCTACAACAACTTACAAGGTCTGCAAATATCTAAAAAAACTACAGGTCCTGCAAACATCTAAAACAACTACTGGTCTGCACATCTACGACAAATACAGGTCTGCAAACATCTAACGAAACTTCAGGATCTGCATACATCTACGACAACTAAAAGGTCTGGCAAACATCTAAAAAAACTACAGGCCTGCAATCATCCTAAAACAACTACAGGTCTGCAATACATTCTACTACAACTAAAGGTCCTGAAAAACATCTAGACAACTACAGTCTGCAAACATCTAAACAACTACAGGTCTGCAAACATCTACGACAACTAAAGGTCTGCAAACATCAACAACAACTACAAGGTTGCAAACATCTACGAGACAAACTACAGGTCTGCAAACATCAACAGCAACTACAGTTCTGCAAACATCACAACGAA